>JALPQI010004160.1:0-81463 GCA_025490895.1 Thaumatotibia leucotreta | reverse complement strand
GTTAAAAACCCTAATGTTATTTTCCATATTCTTCGAAATCCCTAATAACGTTTCACCTCATGTCATTTAGCCTAAATGTTGTTGTCTTAAGAGACAGAAGCCCTAGCGATCAATAGCCATACCTAACGATATTTAATCATAATGTCGGTAATGGTTACACAATTTTTTTTTTTAATTTTAGAGAGATATTGGCTCCTAAATAAAATTTGGGGGTGCCTGTCGTGTCGCATAACGTCGATTGTCCTAAAATTTTTGGCCGAGAATGTATGGCATAATGTTACATGGCATACTACTTGTTTAGCCTACTTAATTTTGCGCATACACGTTTAAAATACCTACACTATATTTATTCTAATATTGATTACTCGAATGTCGAATGACCTAAAGCATAATAATCCTAATGTTCATTGTAATAAATATTGTTTTCCCTACTACACGAACTGTCAATTTTCACTGCGCCTACTTTTATCATGTCCGAAATTTCATTCAAAAAGGCATTTTAATAACAACATGCAAAACATTTGAACAACAGGGTGAATGGTTAAAAAAAATGTTCAAGTAATAAACCAGGGTAAAACCGACGTGGATTGGTTAGGTTTCGAAACTAGGGCGGAGTGAACGGCGTAGTCTTTAAATACTTAAGTATATTTAATCAATTGTTTACACATCCTCATACTTACAAAGCCAAAAAAGGGGAGACGGGGGGTGAAGCCCCCCACCACGGGGGCTCGGGGGGCGAAGCCCCCGCATTAAAAAAGAAATAATCTGAACATCCCCTACCTTAATCTGGATAGGTTCGTTAGGTACCTTTTATCCCTTAGAGCGGAAATAGAAGCCCCGCACAGCGGGGCTTCGTCGACCGGTTCCCAGGTCAAAATTGCTCACTTAAATTCTTTGGACAACAGGGCAAATTATTTAGTAATAGTTAAGTATAAGGAATAAAAAAATATTTTTAAAGCTAGTTAAAGGTAGGTAATCACTATTAGTACATTAAATAGTAGGAACATCACCATTATGCACAATAATTTTTCGATACATATACATTAGACACGAAAATCATTAGGACAAACAATATTTAGGAACAACCAAGTTAGGATTAACAATTTCGGCATAGCAAAAATATGCGCAACAATGTTTATGCCATTCATTTTTCGGCGTAAAGTTGTTATGCGACAAATTTTTCGAAATAAAAACATTATGCCACCCGATATAGACCCTCCTCTATACGATAGCATAAAAAAATACGTGTTATAATGACACCACCCCCATCAAAAAATTTCCCGCGCCCCCTTTGCTATACTCTGACCCGTCAGGTCAGCAGCTTACAGATATAGGATAAACTGCAATAGGCCATACAGAGTTAGGAAATACGATTATTAGGATTATCGATCATTAGGCTTACTGACAATTATGATACATGACTATTATTGCATATAACGTTAGGATGAATAATTGATATGGAAAATGATAATTAGGATATAACGCATTAGGGAAAACAAAAATCATCCATACGATATTAGGAAAATTAAAAATATAGCATATGAGCGTTAGGACAAATGATCATTCGGACATAAAACGTTAGTGAATGTAAAAATAGGTCAAAAAACGTTAGCGATCCAGATATAGATCCGTTAGAAAAACGTATTACTATTCACGACTCATGTTTCACCCTGTATAATTCACCATTTTACAATTTATGATTATTTTATAAGCTGTAGACTTCAATCTTTTTAGCAATGTTTTGAGCAACCATGGTAAAAGTTTATATTATCAATTTATCATAATAAAAATAATATAGACAAAAGTTTTTTAATTTCATAAATACGCAATTTTTTTTTCACTAACTCTAGTTTCAACAAGTAAAGTTCTCTGCAAGCGTATATTTATTAATGTAGAATTAATCGATGGTGTAAATTACGCATATAAAATACACAATTAGATACATACTAAGTATATGTACAACTTTGTACCTTATTAATAAAATTATCGATTGCTTAAGGCGTAAAAGCATATAGTTACCGATTTCTAAGAGTGAACTTTTGACAGTTATAGATTAATCCTTATTTATATGAGGGTACGACTCATTATTTTTTCGATAGTCTTAACGTCATATATATAAGGTTCATTTCTAAACTGTCAAATGTTCAGTCATAGAAATCGTCAACTATAGGTGTGGTTGGCTCTAATAATATGTATACGATTTTGATCCTTATGCCTTTGACACACGTTCCGAAATGTATACATATTATTAGACGTGACTGTACAACTTATTTATGCCTTTAACCAAGATACGTCACAAGCTTCCCTTATCAATTTGCAGATATCTGTCAATGGTCCTCTCCTCGCTTCCATACCTGCATCAGCTGTCAGTTTACTGTCAGATCAACGGGACAGGTTCTATCTTGCTGGCTTTTGTGAATGTCAAATCATTAGGATTCTTTTTGACAGTACAGCCACTTCAATTCACAAGCGCGAATCGGCTATAAAACTAATGTCCGTATACATATACGTCTATGTAACAAAACCGCCCTCAGCTAGTAAAAAAAGAAATAAATCATGGGACATTTTTACACAAACGACTTATTTAAACTATCAAGTATGACCGAATATCGCTTGTGTTACAGACGTTACAACGACGATAATCTTATTAAATAAATAATATTATGTTTTTGTGATAAATAATTAGGTCAGTGTGAAAAAGTCCAGCATATTATATTTTTAAGGAAATTCCGTCATAATATTTGCATCTTATACATGCTTAAAACTTTTTAATCTACGCAACGGATTTTGATGAGATTTAGTAGCTACCTACTTAATATAATATTAATTTAAAACATAATATTTGTAAATAGCAGAGATTTATTTGCACAAGGAAAACAAGGAATACAGAATTTCAAAGCGACATTGTCAGTTACTTTTGAATGCGCTATCGGCCAGGATTAACAAAGAGGTGACATAAAATGTTAAACCTCTAACACGCCCTCTTAATCTTGGACGATATCTAGCAAGTCTTGAACAAATGACTTATGCTTGCAATACACTAGTGCTTTTGTTAACACATCAGCAGTCATTTGTTCAGTTGGCATATAAACTAGTTCAATAACCTTATTGTCTATAGCCTCACGAATATAGTGATACCTAATGTCCACATGCTTTGAACGTTTATGGAAAACCGGATTCATTGCAAGCTTTGCAGCAGACTGGTTATCACTATACAGAGTTACAGTATCACTCAGACCTGTCAACTCAGCAAGAATCGCACGCACATATACCGCTTCTTTAGCAGCTTCAGATAATGCTATGTACTCCGCCTCGGTAGATGAGAGTGAAATACAAGATTGTTTGTAACAACCCCAAGTAATAACATTTCTACCCATCTTAAATATATATCCCGTGTATGATTTACGATCTGCCCCGTTAGCCCAACCAGCGTCAGTAAATCCAGATATACGAATATTATCATTTACAAGACTTTTCTTGTACACAAGATCTAAATTCATTGTGCCCTTCAAATAACGTAGTACACGTTTGGCTGCAGCAAAGTGTTCCGCTGTGTAGCAGCTGTTATACTGACTTAAAAAACTTGCAGCAAATGAAATGTCAGGTCTAGTGGTCACAGATAAGTACATCAAGCACCCTATCAATTCCTGATATGGTAGGCTACTGTCGTGGGTAGCACTGTCAGAAAACTTCAGACCTACATCTAAGGGCGTCTTAGCTATTTTACAATCTTTCATACCGAAACGTTCAAGCATCTTTTCGATATAATTTTTCTGACTCAGTTTCAACTCACTACTAGTGCGATCTACCTTAATGCCTAGCATATGTTTAATCTCACCCAAATCTTTGATTGTAAAATGAGATTTAAGGGACGTTTTCAGCTTAACTGCAAGCTCGTCACAATCATAAAAAATGAAAAAATCATCTACATAAAGTGCGATAATAATGGTTCGCTTACCCACTCGGCGACTGAAGATACAGCTCTCATGTTTGCTCTGCGTAAACTTCTCTGCGAGTAAAACTTGCTTTACTAACTCTAACTCGACTGCAAGAGAGAGCAGCATTCTCAACGAACTATGTCTTACAACAGGAGAGTACGTATCCATATAATCAATCCCAAATTTCTGGGTGAACCCTTTAGCAACCAATCGCGCTCTATAACACGCTATCTTCCCATTAGCGTCGCGTTTGATTTTGAACAGCCACCGATTTTTGACAATGTTCTTATTCGCCGGTCTATCAACAAGCTCCCAAGCATCATGCTTATCAAATGAATCGATCTCATCCTGCATAGCTTGTCGCCACAGTTTGCCATCACTCGATTGCAAAGCCTCCTTAACAGTTGTCGGCTCACATGCCTCTACCTCGAGCGCGGACATTGTCTTTGGTACTCTTGACCGTAAATAATAGGGAGGTCTACTATCAACATCAGCAGGTTGTTCCTGTGTGTCAGTAGAAGAAGTTGGAGCCTGTCCGTCCGCCTCAAACTGATCCTCTACATTTGGCTGCGTTCGTATCTCCGCCTCAAGTTCAGCTTCAGGTCCAACTTCAGGCTCATTATCATTGTGGTCTTCAACAGTAGCGTCGTCATCACATGTGGGGAAGAAAATTTCAACAGACCGCTTACTGGTGGCACCTGGAAAAATTGTTTCATTGAAAACAACATCACGACTACGAAAAACTTTCTTTTTCGCCAAATCGTAGAGCCTATATCCATTAGATTCATAGCCGAGAAAAATACAACGCTCGCTTTTTGGCTCCAGCTTATTCCGCTTCACATCATCGATGTGAGCATAAGCTTCACAGCCAAACACACGCAAGTTTTTCAGGCTAACCTTTGTACCTGTCCAGGCCTCTTCAGGAGTTTTTCCTGAAAGTCGTTTTGAAGGTGATACATTAATTAAATACGCCGCTGTACCTGCAGCTTCAGCCCAAAATTTATGGTCAAGGTTTGACGTGTACAATAAGCATCTTACTTTTTCTAGAAGGGTCCTGTTAAGCCGCTCCGCCGCGCCGTTCTGTTGAGGGCTATACGGTACAGTTACCTGGTGGATAATCCCCTTACTTTTAAAGAAAAAATCTAGATCCTTATTCACATACTCGGTCCCATTGTCTGACCTCAGAGCTTTAACTTTATCGCCAGTTTGAGTTTCGACTAGGTTAATAAAGTTTTTAATGTATTGACTCACCTCGCTTTTGTGCTTCAGGAAATACACAAACACCTTCCTCGTATGATCATCCAAGAACGTCAGGATGTACTTCTTGCCTCCGAGCGAATTCATCGGCAATGGGCCACACAAGTCGGTATGGATTAAATCCAACCGCTTTGCAGCAACAGACTTCTCAGGATTGCTAACAAAAGGAAATCGCACTTGCTTTCCTTTCAAACAAACCTCACACGCAACATCTTTACAAGGGTCGTCCTGAAAATTAATATCATTAGCAAGTCCCTGCCTCAAAAGCTTCATATTGTTGCCACTTAAATGGCCAAGGCGCTGATGCCAAGTTGCAGTGCTAATAGTAACATTCGCCCTTAGATTGCAAGTCTGAAGCTTGTAAGCACCTCCTATGTCATGTGCCCGTAGTAAAACATCATTCGGCATAAAAATTGTACAACCATTAGTATCAAAAGTTACAGAACTACCATTCTTAATCAATTGAGAAACAGATATGAGATTTACAGACAATTTAGGTACATACAGCACGTCAGTCAACATCGCACAATTCGACAACTTAACATTACCTGTACCTGAACACTGTAATTTGTCTCCACTAGCAATAGTGACGTATCCACCGTGCGATCTAAAGTCAGTCATCAAATCGCGCCTGCTAGTCATACAATTTGTAGCTCCCGAATCCACATACCACCAATTCTCAGAGTCCGCTCCAACGCTATAGGCCGACAAAGCACAGTTCCCTAGACAGCCAGCCTCGTTCCGACAGTCTTTCTTCAGGTGTCCTTTTTGCTTGCATTTCCAGCACCACGGTTCTCTTTTACGGCCAGGGGTATCCTTTCCTTTGTTCTCAGTCTTGTGCTGTTGCGCTTTTCTCGTCCCAGAGTCATTCGAAGTAGCGCCTTTTCTTATCGAAGACAAGCATTCATTCGAATCTCCACGAGTAGTCCATCGTTGGTCTTGCAGCAATTTCGATTTGACAAAATCGGCCGTGATGGCGGCCCCAGAATGCTCAAGTGCCATGATCATGGGCTCGTACTCCGTCGGTAAACCTTTAAGCATCAACGCACCCAAAAACTCGTCATCAACAGGTTTATCCATATTTTTTAATTGCTGTGCTAGCGATAAAACTTGGTTGACATAAGCTTCCATGCTGTTGAAGTTTTCTAGTTTGACAGCGCACAAGTTCTGGAGTGTTCTCACCCGTGAACCGAGACCTTTATCATCATACGCACGTTCCAGCGCATTCCATGCGTCTTTTGCCGTTGCCGCCGACATCAAATGTGAGAAACAAGACTTTTCGACGCTCAAACAAATTTTCGATTTTGCTTTTTCGTCAGATCGTTTTCTCACCTCGGACTTCGTTGTATCATTTGCATCGTAACCGCAAATAGAATTCCATAAATTGTCGTGTATCAAAGCATTTTTCATAACAAATTTCCATTCGACGTAATTTTCACGTCCACGTAATTTTTCGTGCGAGAAATTATTACAATTACTTTCCGACATATTTATCACAACAACACTATTCACGCGGAACCATAACCTAATATAATATTAATTTAAAACATAATATTTGTAAATAGCAGAGATTTATTTGCACAAGGAAAACAAGGAACACAGAATTTCAAAGCGACATTGTCAGTTACTTTTGAATGCGCTATCGGCCAGGATTAACAAAGAGGTGACATAAAATGTTAAACCTCTAACACTACTACCTATTAAAACGGATTTTTAAAAGGTAGTATGATTCAAGAGGAAGGTTTTTATGTAGGTGTATAGTACCAGTGCGCAGCAGAAGCGGGTCGCTAGTATTCAATAAATCAAAACCAAAGAAGATTCGATATAAGAAAAATTTAATAAAACTACCTTTTAGTCAATATTTAACTTATTTAAACATTGCTTAAATATTAAGTGCCCCCTGAATGCCAATGACTTATCTGAAGAAAACACCCAACTCATAACGAAAATATCCAAATATCTTCAACCTTCTTTATTACTTCGATACGCGCGATAAATAATGTACAAATTTCCCTACGCACACAAATAAACTGCCAAGTGCATAAGGCGTGTAGCAAGGGTTCCGTGGTAGTATCGATATAATCTATGATATCATTTCGACCTGTCTGCAACTGTGTTTGAAGGTCTGTGATCAGTATGTGTTCATGATAATATACGCTACTGAAACGTGGTCGCCTACAATGGGCCTCATAAGTAGGCTCAAAGTCACCGGAGAGAAAAGTTTAAAAAGTATCACCATTGCACCTATGTAAAGCATAGATGGGTCGCTAGTAGCATATAATAATACAGTCATTATAGTACTTATCTTACTTAGGTATATCAAATGTATTAAGAAGTGTTTTGTAGCCAATCCTCGAGAGGGCTACGCTAGGAGTCTCTGCGAGATCGTATTAGAAATGAAACCATCCACAGCAGAACCAAAGTAACCGATATAGCTCTCCGAATCGCTAAACTGAAGTGACAGTGGGCGCACATTGCTTGTAGAACCGATGGCCGTTGGGGCAGAAAGGCTCTCGAGTGGCGGCCACGTATTGGAAGGTGTAGCGTGGGTAGGCCCGCCACTAGGCGGACTGATGACCTGGTGAAGGTCGCAGGAGTCCGCTGGATGCGGGTGGCGCAGGACCGGTCATTCTGGCAATATTTAGGGGAGGCTTGTGTTCAGCAGTGGACTCTGTCTCAAACTATAAGGTTTGCTTCAGAATTTTGTCTACCGAACCCTAAAAACTTATTTTCATCACCCATTTATCCCGAGGTGAAATTGATGACCCGCAAGGATAAAATATCTGTTACGTTTGTCTTCAGCTCAAGTCAATAACGGGTCGTTGGCCTTTTGACAGGTCTTTTATAAATGGGAGTCAGCTTTTTGGGTCTGAAGGTGTCTTTATGTGGGTGCTTTATCATTGGATACTTTACGAGTACAGATAGTTTAAGAAGCGCGTACAAGAAACGCGCGCTAAACGAGATATAATAATTATGCATTACACATTGAAAAACAAAGAAAGCACTGATGAAAAACAAATATTACAGTCAACTTTTTATGGCAACCAACCAGAAGGCCCCTCCGATAGTAAGCGGTAGTCGTAGCTTATGGAGGCCTGTGACGTCAGTAACAGTGATATTTATAACTGTCGCACCTGTCGTCATGGTTAAATAGGGGCCTATAGGCTTACTATGGTACCGTGTTTATCGTTTGTCGTCATTTCCGTCACGTTCTGATAAACACGCATGGAAGTAGTAACCGTAGTCTACAGACGTCTGTAATGGGAGAAACGTTATATTTTTAGATTTGTTACACTTGTCAACATGGTGGAATAGGGGCCAGGTCAGATAAAGTCTCTACGACGGATCTTTATATCTAGGCGACGCAATATCATTCCCAATGGCCTCAAAAATTCAACCTGAAACGCCAATTATTGGGTCATTACCTATGAAATTTGCGTTTTTGGTCATAGAGTTTAGTTGGTCCCTAATTTTAGTATCTAAATAGTAACTTAGATATTTTTTTTGTATTCAACTATTTTTTCACAATATTTTCTTAGGTTACCGCGAGGATTACACATGACATATTGTTCGAAACGTCGGAATGAAGTTAAAATTAGTTAATATACGCAAGTTTATCCGTTTTCATAGTTTTATTTCATGTTTTTTCACACTAATAATTGTATTTTTTCCGTGATATTCTAAAATAAGCTTCGAAAACCACTCATGCTATATGCTGCAGATTCATAATTATATTTGAAATTTGTATAAATGTGTTACAGTACCCAATTTTATAAAATAGAGATATACAAAATACGCCTTAAAAGGGAATAATTATTACTGGCAAAATTTGGTTCATTTTGATTTTGATATAAGAAAAATATACAAAAAATTCATTGTACGGAAAATAGACTTCACAAAATTCTTCATGCTAAACGCCAATTTCATAGGTAATGACCTTATATTAGATACCAATAATTGTATGTATCAATCGTGATCATTGATTTAATTTCGTGCCATATAGATACAAAGCCGAAAGTTCAGTGAAAGCAATATTAATTGTTTATATTTCCAAATTACTCCAATTGGGGCGACGGTAATTACGACATGATTTACGTCGGTAATATAATGTGTCCCTACAGAGGACATCTTAGCTCGACCATGTGTCGGAGATGGGCCACAAAACAAGCGATAATTTGTATAAATCAAACGAAGTCGCGAAAATATTAAGCCAATATGAAAGACTTGAAAGAGAGACAGATTACAAAAAAAGCATACTCAAACTCAAACTCAAAACATTTATTCATGACACCTACAATTTACCGAACAAAAAAAAAACAAATACAGTCAACATAGCGTCACGAAATGGGCCCTACTCAGCAAAATGCTGGCCTTCCGTAGGGACCATTTGCTGAAGGGACGGAAGGAATCACAACACTACGTACAAAGACACAAAAGACAAAAAAAAAGAAATAAAGAAAATGTATATATACAGGGTAGAAAGGGACGACGTTCCTTCCCGCTACCGACCGATTCTACCAACCATTACGATGAACTTTCAGTATGGGACCAACATCGAAATATTTAAAAAAAAATTAACCCCTCATACAAAGTGAGTGATTAGTTAGAGTGCAATAGTATGGAAAAGTCAATTTTCCATTTACGCTTTCGATGTTGGTTCCATACTGAATGTTCATCGTAATGGTTGGTAGACTCGGTCGGTAGCGGGATGGAACGTCGTCCCTTTCCACCCTGTATATATAATAAGAAGGGAAAGTAATAACCGCATACAAAAGCGAGCAATGGGTACTTTAATGGATCTCCATAAACAAGGTGATTTTTTTAGCAGATGTTAAGTTGTCAAAGCGGATAAATATCGCTCTTAGAACAATGGTATAAAGCGATTTTCGTCCTGTGCAGTGAGTTGAACCTAGCCACCGGATATGTTTTATTTCTATCGCTATCGCTTGTACCAATCCTGATTCCTACGCAAGCGGGTTGGACAGAAAGTAAGCCTACGTTAAACTCAGCTAGCTAAAGCACTCTCAGCAGGCTGCTAATACCAACCGGCCATCGACAGTTGTTATTAGCCTTTGTTTAGTATTACTTTGACAATTCCAGTTTATTTCGATATCACACAAATACATAGCACGTCATCAGCCTGTCTCTGTCTACTGCTATGGACATGAGACTCTCCTATTACCCAATAATGATGCCTCGAAAAAGTCCACCGATGTCCCGTTTAAACGCGGGTTTTCTCAAAGTTGTTGTAGGTTTATCGAAGATTTCTTTCGTGACCAGTGCAGTAATTTTTTTTTCAAAAAACTATTTACTAATAACGCGGGAGAAAACTCAAATTATCGAAATGTACACGCGTTTGTACGGGACTCCCCATGAAATACTCCTATTGCCCATAATCGTCATGCTGGGCAAGAGTGGGCAATCGCAGTAGTGTGTGTCCAGTATGATGACACTGCTGCCCATCCATCATCATCATCTTCAATGGATAAATAGTCAGCGGCGCTTCAATTCGTTAGTCGACTCTTACGACACCCACGAGAAGAGTAGGGGTGGTTACAATTGTGTTCACCGCGCGGCCAATCACGGGTATACTCTTGGGTCATCTCGTTCGTTTTTCGTCACGTTCCAAAATTTTTCCGATTCTGCTTTCGTCACCCATTCTTTATTCGTCACGATCGTCGATGGTCTTTCTCATCTTCGGTCAAATTTGTTGTTCGTCTTTATCTTAATCCGTCTCGTTCTTATCTCGTCATAATTTTCTTTCGGCATGTTCGCTGTTAAATCTATGTTTTTCGTATATTTTCATACAACTTAGAATATGACCAAATACGAAATGACAAAAAACGATTGAGTCGAAATAAGAAAAAGGTCAACAAGTTATTATGGTCAAAGACGACAATGACTGCAGACTAACGTGACGAATGAAGAATGGGTCACGAGTGACGAAAGCAGAATCGGACAAATTTAGGAACGTGACGAAAAACGAACGAGACGACCCAAGAGTATACCCAATCACGGTATTTTACTCAATTAAACTCGCTCGTTGTGTGGCCGCTATGTATTATCGGGTGTGGCTAATGGCAATTATTGTGTATGTGTGTCGCGGGTCAAGTAATAAGTAAACAAGCTTTGATGTAGCCCTCTTGAGGCTTCACGGGCGATATTAGTCGCTATAGATGATAATACGTAATGTTAGTATAATATCGTTTAATAACATTTCTACGAGTATATCAACCAAGTCTCTATATTGCCAGAATAATACATAGTATATTAAAGGAAAATATATCAGTCCCTATCTAAATATTTTTTATGCATGTTAGTTCTAGTATAGGTACCTATTTGTTGTTTTTAATGCCTATTCTTACAACTATTCGAATATTTGCATGTTGCGAAATAAAAACCGAATATCAACGTAATATATCAATGTAATAAAAAAAATATCGAATATTGTAATACCTGAAACTCTTTAATATTTGAAAGCCCTATGCCTAATAATACTAGCGTAATTTATTCATCCTTAAAGAAGGCATCAGCCGCGAAAGCTGAGCACGTGGGTTCGATTCCCACCTCGAACGTTGGTGATCTTGGTCGTTTTTTCTTCGGTATATAACATTCAACATTTATAAGTAATCCTCCAGTTTGTTTTGTTACATAATACAAATGTACTGAAGTACTAATTGTAGTCCTTGCATCTGAGTCCATGTACAGATGTTTATGAGCACCGTGGCCACTCCGATATATCTAATTTCGACTGTATAGTAGAGGAAGGCATAGGAAAATCTTGTAGAAGACTCCGGTTGCCCAAGATTAACAGCCACGTCCGAGGCGTAGGAGATACCATTACTAAACTCAAATGGAAGTTGCCAGAACATGTTGCCAGGCAGAGTGACGGCAGGTGGACTAAAGTCCTAATAGATTGGTGGCCTATTTTGGATGAAGCGATCAAGCATCCGTAGCCGACATTCGCAAGATTGCGGGACACTTTTGGTTTAAATTGGCTCAGGACCGGGATGAGTTGCGTACGAGGGTCAAAATTCTTTTCGTTGTCTTGTTTCACTCTGCCTCGCTTTTACTTGCTGTTTTGACTCAGTACTGAAAAAATTGTCACGCTAAATTTTAATCCATACATCAGAAATTGCAAATAAAACATCATCTCATACAAAAATCACCACTGCCTCACGTTTTTTTGGGAAATAAAATAAGACAACGAAAAGAATATTGACCCACGAGCTATGCTCAGCGGTGGGGGACAAAAGGTAGAATTGATGATAATGAGGATGATATGAATGATAAAAATATAGTACAAGAATATGATCTAATATAAAATCTGTAATATAAATATACAACCGCAGAGCATAAGAAGATTCTCAAGGGATTATGTTCGATTTGTTCATGTATTAGCCATTTTTAAAACAATGAGGTTCTCAAAACGTACACATTGTCTGTATTATTCCGTCGATTAACAATAGTCATTTCATAATGTATGACAAATAAATTCGTCAACAGTTACATCATTAGAATATGTAATTTTTTTCAACATTGACAGTACAGTGTTGTCTTTGGTAGTTCACTTCTGTATTCGTTTTAGTTTCACACTGCATTCATTGTATGAATGGAGCTTCACAGAGACATTTTTCATAGTTTAATGTGATTGAAACGGTCAGGCTATAAATTCATAACCCTGTTAGAAATATAAGGTCCGCGAAATTATGAATTGCTGGTATTAAACGCTTAATAAGTAAAGTGAAGTTTTTGTTACATGCGAGTACGAGAAAATTTTATTAGGGTATTGTGAAACTTAATAAAAAAAAAATCCGTTATTAAAAATTTGAAGGCGACGGACAAAAATACGGATTTTTAACCTGTAATGGCGGTTATGCTGTAATATGTAAGTAAAACTATAAAGCATCATAATATACAGGGTGGCCCATTCAAATCGGTCAGTATGGGAAAGTCTGAAACTATAAGACATACGAAGATTTGTTCTTAGGAATCATGTCACCGATTTTGATAAAAAAAAAAAAACTGCATTCATGCATTTGAAAAAAAAAACTGTACCCAGCTAGGGAATCGAACCCGGTTGTTTTGAAAAAATAAACATACACTATTTCTATTCAGATATCGTTTGTGTAGGTCTTCAGCAGTAAATGTCTCTAAGAAACATGATGTCTAAAATGAATGGAATTCATTATTTTCGCGTACTTAAATTTATTTTACTAGGTGTTTGTTGTGTAAAAATTTTTTTTTTTCATATTTATCAACGCAGTTTTCCTTATTATCAAAATCAATGACATGGTTCCTAAGAACAAATCTTCGTATGTATTATAGTTTCAGACTTTCCCATACTGACCGATTTGAATGGGCCACCCTGTATATATGCCAAGTATCTACAAACATAATTATTTCATATAATTATTGTCATTGCTTAAAAATTTGTAATGCAATTCCAAGTAATTTGACTAATTTAAATATTCGAGAATAAAATTTATATTTTTTTTTATCTATAGGTATATTTTTGTGGAACAACTCAATTTATTGTATTATAGTAGTTTATGCAACCGTACGTAATGAGGGGCATTACAACTCGAGTGTGGGTTTATGAAACGAACCGAAGGTGAGTTTCATAATAGCATCACACGAGTGTTGTAATGCCTGATTACGTATAGTTGCATACACTACTTTATCTACACACATATCATAAGTGCTCTAAGATGCGTTCAGAAACAAAGCTTTCTCATACTTGGCTCTCTACTTTTGCGGCAACAGGTTGTTAGTTGCGGTCATAGCTGCATTGAATATGTCCGGCAGAGTGCTCATATCGTTATCCGAGTCACTGCCACTCATTATCAAGTAATTATCAGTATTATCACAAAGTATTAAATTTTTTTCACAATTGTTCACTTGTAGTAGTAAGCCAACAAACAAAAGACAGCTGCTCGGAATGGCAGCGATTTGAATCTCTGTAATTTTTTTTAAATCATAGACAATCGAGTGATGTCCCTAATCTTGTCACTCGATATGAAAATATCGTCCGATTGTAAATGAAAAACATACTGAATTAACTTTTTGTGTCGATGACTGGCTGAATATCTATAGATACCAAAATAGACACCTCACTTGAATCTGACAGCTGTTCCAAATTTAAAACTCATAACCTCCGGAAAAATCGTATATAATGTTAACTTTATGTATGTGCCAAGTTCTGATGGTGGGTAATGCTGGTCATTGTCTATTGTTTCTGAACGCGTTTAGAGCACTTAACGATATTTGTGTAGATAAAATATTTTTGAGTTGTTTTTAACCGACTTCAAAAAAAGGAGGAGTAGTAGTATCAATTCGACTGAATTTATGTTTTTGTTGTATGCATATTACCCGATATCTCCGAGAATCGTCAACCGATATTAAATTTTTCTTTTGTAATCGAATTGGTCTGATGATGGGATCTTGGGGAAATCGAGGGATCTCTTCAAACGTTATTGGTACATGTATGGCGCTTTTCATTCATTTACAAGTAGAATTCGACGACAGGAAACCAATGATGGAAACTATAGATGATAGAATCTTGGAGACATCGATTGAAGTTGGTTGGTTTTAATTTTTATCTTGGTGATTATTAAGTATCAACAAATGATTTACCTAGCATTATGCTGAGTGGTGTCCGTTTGCAGCAACTACAGCGGCACCTATATTTCTCTGTGGTATTGTATTAATTCTTTGTTGTATTACCATGTAATTGTTAGCTCGTAAGATGTATTTTAATTAAGGTGCTTTTTGTAGTGTGTTTGCAATAAATATATATTCTATTCTATTCTATTCTATATATAAATTATACAATAATAGATGAATGGAGTGGCAGACTGGTTTAGGCATCAACCGCGAAATCTGAGAATGTGGGTTCAAATCCCGCCTCTAGTGTTAAAAAACTCGGTATTTTTTCTTCGGTACATGACATCTAATGCAGTCGGTCGCATCGCTAAAGATGAATTTAAAAAAGTTATGGCTCTCGAACGATACATAAGTTAAAGGACATAATGCGGTTTTGTAGATGTATGTATATGTATTTATGTATATTTGTGTAGTTTATTTTATTATTTATTGTATGGTATGTAGTTTACATCCAGTAGGTTTTAGGGTAGTTTAGCGAATTGGAAAACACTGGGTTTCTTTTTAATGCCGTGTCCTTTACGGATGTCATCTCCAGTTCTCCTTCAATTGCTCAAAGGTTAACTGGAAGAGATCCCTTAATGGGATAAGTTCGCCTTTGTACAAATCTGTGTAATATTCATACTGTTTATTTTGTTTTCTGTGTTTTTGTGCAATAAAGTGTTTTACTACTACTACTAATATTCATATATATATATTTTATTTTTCAGAAGCAATTCAACATGATTACGTCAAGTTTCATCGTGAGCTCACTAATCGTGTCTGTATTCAGTGAGTGTGACACTTGTATAGACGGACACTGTCACTCAAAGATAGTCCTACTACAGAATGTTGATGTCACTGACCAGCTAGCTATTGATTGGACTGATAACATCCTCTACCTTCAGCTAAATACCATTATTAATATAGCTTTCTACATACAAAATTATGCAATCAAGAAAATGCATGTAGTTCAAATGTATGAAACATTTGGCATGGTCGTGAGACAAGACACACAAGAGCTATACACTGCTGACACCAATTCGAACATTTACAGAATACAAAAAGGTACCAATAAAGTAGAAGTTGCAAATAAAGGAGTATTAGATGGAGTTGTTAATTGTATGTACTACAGAAACAGACTTTATTTGACAAAAATTAATGAAAGAAATATATTTTATTTTGATAACGCAAATTTAATAGCTGCCAGAGATTTGTCCAATTTCTTCATTTCTGACTTTATTAAAACTGATAAGGGCGTATATTTTGTTTCTAATGACACTGTTTACGAATACAAACGTCCATTTAATAAACACCCCGAAGTAGTAACTACCAAGAAAATGATTCTTGCTACAGATAAATACGAAAATGTATATTTGGGATCAGAATCACAAAAAGTTATTTACAAAAAAAGTAATTCAAGTAACAAATTAATCGTTTACGCAGCTTATAAAAAAGGATCTGTAGATAGATTTGTACTTGACAAAAATAATCACTTTATACTACATGATGAAGCAGAAAAGACCATTTCTATGTGGAAAGAGGATAGCGCTACTTGCACAATAGTATTACCGCACTGTGACGTAGAAATAAATGAACACAGACCAAATGATTCGAATGAACAACATAATGAGGAAGAAGTTGAAGATAGTACCAGTGAAAACATGGTTTATGACTTTTTTTGGAAACAATCTGAAAACGCAGTTAATTAGTTTTGGTAATACGCTATTATGTAAAATCTAAATAAATAAAGAGTTACCAACCTTTTTTATGAAACCTAGTTTCCTTGTTTAGTCAATGCTTCAAAGAAAACTGGAAGGTTTTAGAAATGTGGCGTTTTGTTAAATGGGCAGACTGAGAATGCAACGAAGATATTCGAAAACGAAATAAGGAAATTTACGTGAGGTGCAATTTTAGGTTAGTAAGTTGTTTACTAGATAAGACAACTAATGATAAATGAGCTACTATTGTTGTTTTAGTATATATAATATTGTAAGATTTAGAAGTTAATACTACATTCCTGTGAAAAAGCAAGTACCTATATAGTTATTTTGATTGTATTATAATTTTCATGTAGTCATACTGTACAAAGAGATTCATTATTTACATACCTGGGATAACTCGGGGCATTTATACGAAAGTGATGTAGCAAAATATTTTATCGACTAAAAATATATCGATGTTACTGTGAATGACAACATCACAATATTATACGGCATAAATAAATATTAGATACTTACTCCTCCATTAAAATAAAATATAAATTTAAACGGGTATTTACGCGTTTATTTTAAAATAGTTTTCAAAATATACAATTAATATTAAAATATCAATATTTAAATTGTCATTTTGATTAAAATGACATCTGCATACTTTTACTATCTGAAGAGGCCCGATATCAGATATGACATCGAACCTCTGTACTGTAATCGAGAATGTTCAATAAGCACATCTTTTATTATAATTATATCGACATATTTTTAATCGATATCAAATCCCTATAACTTGCCCTCAGTTATCCCAGGGTATGATTATTTAGAAATTCTACCCTACCGCAAATTTAGATTTTGATGATATTACAATAAATAATGAAGATAAGTGGATTTAGCTTAAACAACGAGTTAAAGTCTTAAATGAATATATATTTTTTCACTGTCTTATCTATGTTTTTATTTCCAATTGTATTCATTTCAGTTTTAGTTTTTCAGTTAGTATTACCAACCCTGCCTCTGAAGCTAGAAATCCCGTTTTTTTATTTATTTTACACATTAATGTAGTACCTAAATTGTTAACTACGGTTAGTAATCCCACAACGCAAATCATTTGTAGTGACCCGACTAGGTCCATTTATATAAGAAGGGTCCATTACATATTATTTATTTTTAATTTCCTCTTTAATAATTCCCTATGCTCAAACAATAAATTACACAAACATAAGCTTAATTATCCAATTGCATAAGGACATTTTGCTCATGGTAGGACTTCGTGCAGGGTCCGCCCGAATTGCTATCACCATCTTACCCGTTAACCTGCCGCTAAATAGCAACGTTTGTACTGTTATGTTACGTTTTGGGGGTATAATAGCCGGTGTAATTACTGGCATAGATAGAGGCAATCCATCTAAGTCCTCAGGGTAGACAGCGCATAATAGGCGATTTTTTGGTCACTATGTCCATGAGCCTCAGTTCCTGCTATCCATCAGCTGGGCTAAAAGCTCAGTTGTCTACATAAAAAAATATATCTAATGACCGCAGTGTACAGACGATTTTTAAGCCATCAAATTTATTGCCCAATACTGCTAGCAAACTGTGCACTGTGTCAAGGTCACCCTAATTAATTACGATTGCTGCTAAACGAACCGTTACATCGTGCCCCAAGGAAATGCCCTTTTTTCGGCCTCCCGTGTAGACAAGGGTTTTGTTAGGAAGTTTACATCCCAATGTTTTGCACTTCAGTGTACGAAACACGGCTTGTTTGATAAGAGGAAAACAAGCGTAAAAGGTAACCGAAGATAGTTAAATTTATTGATTTGACAAACAAAGAGAAATCACGTGTCTATAAATGTTGAGGGTAGTTCTATGCGATTATTCTGTCGCACCAATCAAGTCATTACCATTCCCAAATTATTGACAAACTGCGTATAAATAGTGCAGTCATTTTCGGTTATCTTGTAGCAGACGCATGATTGTCTGCTAATCTGGCATAATAGTCTCGTTTGCTTTTATAAAACGGAAAATAAAGTGGTGATGGTAATGAACAATAAAAACGCGTAAAAAAACGCATAGAAACACCGTTGAAATCAACACGTGAATTTTCGTCCGCCTCAGCAATTTCAATACTTTTGCTACTTATCGCTTATGCATATTAGCTTACTGAATGGCATTTCCTAGCCAATGGTATCTGGCCTAACCAAGATGCCATTCTATAGTCGAGGAATTTAATTTCCTACCCATTTCGTATACGTACCTTGTCATAGTAGCTATAATAGGACAGTCCTAGCAGCTTTCATATTGATTGTCACTGTGACAAGGTACGAAATGGGTAGGAAATTAAATTCCTCGACTGTACAATCGTATACGACACGCGATAAGTCACACAATGGCAGTCTGCACTGCAGACTCTGCAGCCACTCGCAACCTTTGACAACTAAGCAGGACATGCGTTAAATTGATCGCTCAAAGTAATTAAAATAAAAAAAAAATAATTGTAAATAAATAAATAAATATCTTGGGACATTTTACACAAATCAACCTAGCCCCACGGTAAGCTCAATTAAGGCTTGTGATGTGGGTACTATGCGACGATATATATAATAGATAGATACATATATATACTTAAATACATAGACAGCCATGTCCAAGGAACACATATTTATGATAAATAAATACACAAATAATGCCCTCGCCGGGATTCGAACCTGGAACCTCCAGCTTCGTAGGCAGGGTCACTACCAACTAGGCTATGGAGGCTGACAAATGGCTGAGGCTGATTAATGCGAAATATTACCCATTCTCGTAAAAACCTGGGTTATGGTAACACACTGTATAAGTGGTAACACTGTTAACATTAGGTTTGTATAAAACATTAAAAAATAAGCCGTGTGGTGACGGCAGTAAGAATACATTTGTCACCACCCCAACTCCTCCTGCGGGCGTCGTAAGAGTCGACTAAGGGATTGAAGTGTCGCTGACCATTTTATTTGATAAAAGATTGATGATGGGCAGTAGCGTCATCATTAGTGGACACATTACTGCTATCGCCAATCCGCTTTCCCAGCGTGGCGATTATGGGCATTTACCTCCTAATGCGTCTATACGCATAGTTAATAGGAGAGCCTACGTCCAGCAGTGGACTATCATAGGCTGATGATGTAAAACATAAAACGCCTAGTGTAGCCATCACGTATAATCATTAGATCCGGTAAAGCTTAAAACAATATTTCGAATTACGAAATACGATAAAGCTTCCTGAAAAGCAAGCTTGATTTCATTTGAGCTTCAAATTGTTTTAGCTTTGATACCGTAACTAATATAATTTCTAGTTTCCAGCGTATTTTGTTACAAGCGCCATTCAGAGCGTTTCATTGCTGCTTTTATTAAGTGCAATATCCTCTATAGTAAATAAAAAACCTTTGTGCGACTAAATTGGATAAGTTAGTCGGATGCTCGCAATATGAAATCGGTCTTATGTACTGTGTGCATAAAAAAAATGCTACGTATATAAAAAGTACAAAAGCCTGTATTTCAGCAGAATAAGCGCTTTTGACTCCTCCGTGTCAGTTTTATTTTTGTTGGGAACTGTACTGTAACTATCTTTATTTTTTATGCATATGGAATGGATATAGGTACAGTCAAGGGCATATGTAAACACTTTTTTTATCTTATGCTGTAAAAATAAGGTGCAAAAGTGTGTACATATTTTTGCCCTTGACTGTACCGTACCTACAGGGTTACTTTTTCACCGGTACAATAAATTTTCCCACATAGGGCCCGGCCACATGACCACGGTGCGGCGTCGTAAACGTAAAACGGCAATGCCACGACGCCACATTGCACGTTATCGCACCGTGGGAAATTACGGCGCGGCGTCGTGGCATTCCACGTTGTTGCACCGTGCGAAATTACGACGCGGCGCCGGGCAAATCCACGTTGTCGCGACGGGCAGTTTAACGTTGCGGTGCCGTGTGGAGTAGATGCATTACGTGTTGCTTTTTTAAACGAAGTGATATTTTCCATAAGAGTTCTTCAAAACTTGACACAGACATTCTAAAATAATCATAAAACTTGTGATCACTTGTTTTCAGTGCCTTGTACTTCCTTATGAAATGACTTCCATCATGATTCATAATAAAAAGATATGGATTTATCCAATATTTTCTTTTCCTTTGATTTTTCTTCATGTTTCTTCTTATAAGTAACAAGAGCAGAATACGTGTTATGGGATTCATGTCGAATTGCAGACTGATCGCAAAAATGTTTGGAGAAGTATGAGAAGGTACGGCGTCGTGGTACAACGTGACACCGCACCTTGTATCTACTCCACACGGCACCGCAACGTTAAACTGCCCGTCGCGACAACGTGGATTTGCCCGGCGCTGCGTCGTAATTTCGGACGGTGCGATAACGTGCAATGCCACGACGCCGCGCCGTAATTTCCCACGGTGCGATAACGTGCAATGCCACGACGCCGCGCCGTTTTACGTTTACGACGCCGCACCGTGGTCATGTGGCCGGACCCTTATTTGGTATCGATAGTAGATTACATTTATCAAATAAAATTGTCATTTTTTTTTCATTTATTAATTTATCCTTCATGCAAATGCAAAATAATGGGCCTACTAATGATAAGACGTCAACGGGGTGCGGGACGCAGAGGGCGGCGGAAAGGGGTGAGCGACCTGCGCACGAGTTGGCAACAAAGCAGTTACTACCTCAATCTAGGTGACTAGGTCACGGACGGTCAGTCTCACGGTTGACGTAGGTATGTGCGCGCGCGCCGCATCGTACTACCTTCAGTCGGAAATTTCTCATACGAAATGGTTCGTAGTTATTTTCTCATTGGGGAAAATACAGTGGCAGCCCAGCGGCTATACGCTGAAAAAAGTGTGCCCCGCCTGGAAAATGCCAGTGTTATAGCTATGGCCAGCCAGGTCAACAGATTTGACCCCGTGTGACTGTTTTTGTGGGGTGAGGGTAGGCCCAAAATTTAAAAGACTTAAAAATCTAATATTAAGTGCATTTGATGAACTTAAAAGTGAGAACTACAGACTTGTGTTGGGAAATATCGAAGGAAACATTCAAAAACGGGCAAGAGTGTATTTCGATAACCACGGCCAACATTTTGAACACTTGTTTAAGTATGTGAATTAATTAATTAGTATGAGAAATGGACTCCATTAATCAGGTATGTTTTTTTTATTCCAATCATTGTGCATAAAGTTGATTTCAAGTATTTAAATACGCCTCAATGAAGAAAGTTTCTGTCTTTAGTGCAAGTATGAAGGAAGATTTGGGATCAAGTAAGATTTTCAGTTGGAATCATAAGTTGATTATCACCGCCGCTTTTCTAAGCCGCCATGCCACGTGCGATGACGTTGTAAACAAACAGTTGCCAGTTCGTGTGTTTTGCTAGTTATGTACATTGATAATGCGTAATGCGTCCAATTTTCTTATTAGGTTTGCGGATAAGTTCAAACATCGGTATTTTAGTTTTTTTGTTCTAAAGGTTACCCCTTGGTAGTAACAATAAATGCTAGTATTCTGTAACTTGGACTACTATTACGTATGTTGATTTTTTGTACTGGTGAAAAAGTAACCCTGTATACAACCTACTTTCTACACACTTAGCTTTTTCGTTTGTACTTTTTTCTGCTGAAATTGTGGGTTAAAAATACATTAAATTTAAATTTAGAAGTAGGTATACATACAAGATGTGACAGAGATAGTGGTGATTTCTTCAAGGGCCCATTTTTATTAAGTATAGTAGGTACCTCTTGGGTCGACCTACCCCGGGCGTCAGGGTGATCCATTATTTATGGGACAACCTGTTATATAAGGTAACAGGTATAAGGTAACTTTTTCCATCGAAAATAATGTTTGACAAAATGCACCTAAAAAGAAAAGAAATAAGTGAGTCAATATAATCTAGGTAACTTTATTTTTCAGAAAAGCAAGAGACAAGGATGTGCTTGCCGTTGACATTAAGTAGATTTTTTGTTGATCAAAGTAACCCCGGTTTACGGTATTTTAATAAAATTACGACACTTCAAACATTTAGTCGACTCTTACGCCACACGGGAAGAGGGTGGTGACAAATATGTGCTCTTACCTCAGTCACCACGCGGCATAATAGTAACTTATGTAACATAAAAACCGGCCAAGAGCATGTCGGGCCATGCTCAGTGTAGGGTTCCGTAGTTATTAGAAAACGGCTGGGTCGATTATGTACGAAATAGTTTTATTTTAAAGTATTCTATAAGCCCACTATTCATGATTTTTATTTTTTTAAATTTTTTTGGACCTACAGATCAAAAATTAGAGGGGGGGACACATTTTTTTTCTTCTGGAGCGATTATCTTCGAAAATATTGACTTTAGAAAAAAACTTCCTTTAAAGACCCTTATTATTTTCAAGAGGCCTATTCAATGATACTTACACAATACGATTAGAGCAAATAAAAATATATAAAAAAAATCTTGTTTTTATTGTACCACTTTGTTGGCATGATTAATATGATGTAACCTGTACCAAATTGCAGATTTCTAGTAGTTATTAATAACGGCCACTGAGCTATGCTGCGGACAGACGGACAGACGGACACGCGAAACTATAAGGGTTCCGTTTTTGCCATTTTGGCTACGAAACCTTAAAAAAGACGCAATTTAACTGCAAATGTTCCACAAATTCGAAACAAAAAAGATAAAAATGTTGGCGAAATGGACACGTATGAAAAGGGAATAGCTATATCTGCACATTCGCACTCTTTTTGAGGATCCGTGAATAAATAACTACTGAAACATGGCAACGATCGAACCTTTTTTAAAACAATAGTTACGACGTACTGGTACAGTTATTATAGTATCATACTTATGGTAGATATAATAGTAGTAGTTACTCATTTACTACAGATTGTCATCATCATCACCGAAACACGTGTACTGCCACAATGACCTGTCCTGCCAACCATATTCAGCGGAATCCTGCGACGTTCACCGGGTCATCAGTCCTTATAATATAAGGACTGATGACCCGGAACTCTATATTATAGAGTCAAATTGTTTTAGTTAATGTATTTTACTTTAGTGACGTTACTATTTTCGCTACGTCCAGTAAATTACAAATGAATACACCTAGTAAAAGTCGCCATTCAGTCTACCTTGTGGAGAGTTAAATTGTTGTAGGTACGCAAATACTACGTAGTTAAAGTATTTACTTTAGTGACGTTACTACTTTCGGTACTTACAGTAAATTATAAATTAATAGTAAAAGTCGCCATAAAATACCATTATAACCAGAACATTAAAAAAGTTTCACATCAATACGGTCATACTGAAAAATCAAATTTACTTTAATCTCATTTCACTGCTGCATTCCGTATCAAAAATTTGTTGTTCGACTTACAACGTCTTCTGTATTACTAAAATTGATTGCATTGTTTTAGTTACGAATGCGATAAAGGCATTCACAAATTTTTGCTTATTTGTAATAATACGGAATTTTGATTGAAAGCACAGATTCGCATATTTTTCAGTGATTTGTCCAAAAAGTTAATTCCTAATGAGCGATGCATGCATCTTTTGCCATACCGGTGAATACGGTGATACGATGTGTGTGAGTGAGTGCCAAGTTATTAGTAACTTAAGAAACACGGTGTATATACTTGGGTGAATCAACTTTTTTCTGTCGGCGTGTTACGGTCGCCTGAGTCACGCTGGTTTTATGCAGAATTATGCTACTTAAACTATGCAAACATGCATTTTTCTGATGTTAATAAGCTCTTTCCTTAATGGGCCACCTAATAAACATGGACTATAAGCATATTTGCATAGTTAATTTTGCATGAAACCAGCTTGACTCAGGCGACCGTAACCATGCACAGTGTGAAATATTTCTTCAGTTTTGTTCACCACATTTTCTTGGCTTTAGCGATTGCAACATTTTATAAGAAAACCAATACAAAAACTCCTAGTCGTCTATCGTATTTAGTTTCTGAGAAAAAAAATGTTTAAGATTACATTTATGACGTCATCAAAACATGTTTGTATTTTTATTTCCTCTAAATGCAAAATTACTGCGCTAATATTTTTTCCGTGTTTTGAAGGAACAATATTAAACCAAATAAAAAAAATACAGGACTGCATAATTGATTATTTTGATGATATTACGTCTTTTTGCTTTTTTTTATAAAATCAATTTTTTTAATGATTTATTGACGGTCGCATTTTATTTTAGATTTAAAAGACGTATGAGTAGTGTACCTATTATGTACCAAATTTTCACAATTTTATCATGTCGGACATAGGACTTATAGCGTTTCTATGGTTTTGGCTCATTTCTATGTTAATAGGGTTGTCACAATCTGAAAACTGGCTATTATTATGTCGGGCCATGGCTTAGTGTAGTAGTTGCTAGTCTATTCCAATAAGTGGACGCAAGCTAAATCTGTCTTATCGCTCAGTCGCTTACGTCCTTTTTACTAACTATTTTTTTGCGAAAACTCAAAAAGCTGAAAACAATATTTATTGTATTAAGAATATTTATCAAACCTTCAGAAGAGTCCGCTACCGTTAAAAGCATTTTTGGTAAAGCTGAAACGGAGACGCTTCGCTCGCCCAAGGATTTTTATGTCTATCTTCTTCATAATAAAGACGTTCATCAACTGCGAGAGCCAAGCCAAGTACTCGTCTTCATTAATTTCGGGTATTACTATTCGTCAGCCTCCGTAGCCTAGTTGGTAGTGACCCTGCCTACGAAGCTGGAGGTTCCGGGTTCGAATCCTGGCGAGGGCATTATCTATATATATAAAAGAAGAAGCTCCCTGACAAAGATGCACGCACAGCCTAAACCCCTGGTCCTAGAGACTCCAAATTTGGCACGTAGGTTCCTTTTATGGTGTAGACGAGCACTAAGAAAGGATTTTTCAAAATTCATCTTCTAAGGGGTTGAAATGGGGGTCCAAAGTTTGTATGGCGAAATAAGATTAGTTGAACTATTTTATCCAAATCTTCGCAAGAGTATTCTTTAAAGTAATTGAGTAAAGGTGTGTTTAAGGTTTTTTGAAAATTCAACCCCTGAAAAAGGTAAAAAGGGTGACGAAGTGAAAAAATCAAGTTGGGTATCGTTTCTATGGTGTATCGGGGACGTAGATCACGAATACAATAATGATTTTAAAATTTAATGCGGCAGACGTGAAATACTATGTAGTACATAGTATGTACACGGTTATGGTGTGATGGGGTAAAATTCGAAAAATATCAATACAATTTTATTATTTGTGTTTATTTCTGGTTTTAGAGATTCCAAATATAGCGCGTAAATTTCTTTGAGGGTGTAGGGGTGCTCTAAAAAAGGTTAAGTCAAAATCCACTCAATAGAGGGTGCAATGGGGGTCCAAAGTTTTATCCGAAACTTCACAGGAGTATTCCCAAACATAAATGACTAAAGACATGTTTTAGGGTTTTTTGAGAATTCAACTCTTGAAAGTGGTAAAAAGGTTAAAAGTAAAAAAACAACATGATTATCGTTTCTATATTCTATCGTGTCGCTGTACCGATGTGTACGCGAAATACCATCTCCTCTTTTATGGTCTCATGGGCTTGCGGGGTATGACAGGGGTATCGTTTTTGTCTTTATTTCTGATTCAAAAAATTCTAAATATAGCATGTTAACCAACGTTAATAACCTTTTAAGTTTTCCTGAGTTTTCACGCGATAGTAATCAAAAGTACATATATCTGTGTGTATCCAAGAGGTTTTTTATTAGTCAAAACAGCCGTCACCATAAATTTCGTCATTTTTGATCCAATTGTGTATCTCGATGTATCGGGATCCCAGAGGTTCCTATTAACAAACTGCAAAAAAGGCTGCCTATTAAATTTCCGTTTCGATATTGTCCGTCATAAAAATCGGTGGTAATTTGAAGTTCTGACTGATCAGTTCATCATAATGAAGCAGAAGTCAAATTTGCAAGATACTTACACAATCTTGATTTACTTCAAACGTTAATCAGCTCGGCTAATTATGGTCATCTTTGTAAGGCCTGGGAACCTATAGGAGTGAGTGTATGTAAACATTTAATGATAAAAAACATTTGTCGGTTACCAGATGGTAAAGATGACCATAATATGATAGCGGATTTTGATAGTAATCGATATCTGAAATTGCAAAACGTTCCAAGTAATTAATTTGATGTCAAATTTGCACAAAATGGTCGGAACCTTGAATTTATTTAGTTTGAATCCGACCTTAATAAAAATCGGTATCTTAGGATCCAAGGGTTTTTCATAAAAAAATTGAGGTAGGAACAAAAAGTGAGAAGCTATCACATCTAAATTTTCTAGAACTTTGATTTGGTATTGATAAAAATCGATACCGAGAAGATGAAAAGTTCTTCATACGGAATTTGAAGTCAAAATTGCAAGAAAAGTTCGCCATCTTGAATTTAGGTCTTAAGTTTAAAACGACCGTGATAAAAATTGATAAAACGCGGCCGAACCGAGGGTAAAAGCACCATCCGCCACAATTAAATCGGTTAAGGCAAACGCGAGATAATCGCGGGAAAACATTAACACGCAGTGAATAGATGTTAGTACGCGGGCGAAGCCGCGGGTAACTGCTAGTTTGTGTATATTTATCACAAATATTTGTTCCTTGGTCATGGCTGTCTATGTATGTAGGTATCTATATGTATCTATCTATTATATATATCGTCACCTAGTACCCACATCACAAGCTTTAATTGAGCTTATCGTGGGACTAGGTCGATTTGTGTAAGATGTCCCAAGATATTTATTATTATTTATTTATTATTAGTATAGCATGTCGTTCAGAAGGCTTTAAAACTGTCACAACTTTATCCGGTAAAGTAGTAGTTTTTGTTTATAACGTCGGTCTTTGAGAGACAAATCCGAAGAATCAACAACTAACCAGGATAATCCCTGGACCGACGAAAAGTTGATAAATAAACCTTAAGATTTTTAACGTATTACAAGTTATTTTCTACCTGTCCTTCAAGTAGCACATATAGTACCTACTATGAATCACATTACACTCACGTTTAATAGGTACATATTGTAATTGACATTCATGACGGAATTTCGCGAAATTAAAAGAATTCTTAAAATTTAGTTGAATGAGAAAAATACACGTGAGACTGCAAGGGGGGGGGGGGGTTAGCCAAGAAACTCACCAAACATGTAATCTTGTACACTTGAAAAGTGACAACCCTGACTGAATTATTTAAAAATTCATATCTCGCTAGTCCTGCAATATTTTCATTTGATTTTTTTTTCTCGAGTAGAACATTTTACGTAGTATTCGTTAGTTTTAAAATAAAATGCGACCGTCGAGGGATTATCGAGGAAAAAAATGTTTTTTAATTATAAGAAAATTTGCGACACCGTCCTCTAGAGTCATCAATTTTAATGTTTGATAAATGATATCGGTGAATTAAAATTACCTTAATATAAACACGTAAAATTGATTTTAAAAAATAGGCATTCAATATGAGTAAATTCAGTTTTCAGGTTTCTATGGACTTCTATGGATGTTTATTTCTTTTTTGAAAATATCCAAAACTATGATACATAGACCTACGGGAGTTTCAATGTTCGCTGTTATTTGACATGGCAGATAAATTAAACAATTAATCACACTTTCGCAAAATTGAGGAAAAATTCCATACTGTGCCATGGCAATAACAGACAGAAAAAAGTTGATTCAACCACTTATTCAATGTCAAACGGGTAAACCCAGCCAATCACCCCACAGCTACATTTTCCTAGGTTAATTATACTCGTAAGTAATTTCATTAAGCCTCAATTGAACCAAATATTCCCCAGTTTCATAATACCGTAATGCTTGTTTGACAGTTCGAATCAATTTAAATTCCGTATGCAAAAGGGAAAGGACGGAAAGTAGAGCAAAATTTGTACAGGGAGCATCAAAAGTATTTCCTTATACGGAGTAGTGAAAAGCCCTTATTCCTTTGCAGTACAGATGTCTGACTTATTCATATGCGTAGAAACTTTTGATGCGGACCGTACACTAACCCGCTAACCCAAACAAACCAAAACGTGCAAAGTCAAATAAAAGTGTGACGTCAAGCGGTTTAACCCTTTAAAAGTTTGTTTTGTGTAATTTTTTTGATTATCTTACATAATTTACATCGCAAAATGTATCAGCAAGCTTTTTGGTAAATGTTTTTGTAAATATAATTAAACTCATGTATATTTAGTCACTATGCACGCCATGTTTCGGAGCGCCTAGGTCTGTATTATCAAGCACTGAGCCCTCATTCTCAGCGGGCCCAGTGGTCAGCGCGACGAGCGTTAAGCGTGAGCCCTTAGGGTGAGAACTTTGACGTTTCAGATGCGGCTAGGACAAGGTGGTCAATGAAATATCATACAAATCTTGCCTGCCGGCAAAGTTGGTTCTTTTTTTAATTTCCATTTTACGAGTACATAAATATGTGGCACAGGCATCATGATCATGACGTACAGCAATTTGAAATAAAAAACTATCAGCGTATGGAACACAAGATCTACAATGTAATCCTACAATACAACAAGGTTGACCAAGGGTGCATTTCGATATTGTTTTTTTTTTCGCTTAAGTCATTTTATATGGCCAGTTACAGGATTTTATAAGGGAACGAAAATTTGTCTATTTTTACGCAACAGCCATCGTATTGTTTTAGATCCAGTTCTTTAAAGATTTTTCATTACATGTCCTCAGCTGGAAGTACCTTTATCCCGGTATCTGTAGTACTAGTAAGTCGGTATTCTTCTAGGTGACCTGGATTTCTATTTTGTGAACCAGTTAGCTTGGTCTTGAATGTTACAACGAATTTATTACTTTTAAATTTATTTTGAACCCAAATCGGAATTTCAATCGCGCTTGGCGATATTCCATATTTCACCGCGATCCATCAATGTCCTGTTGTTTGCTTGCGCACTAACCAGTACCCCTACCACGGTTTACATCACATCATCAGCCTATAAACAGTCCAATGGTGGACTGCAGTGTTATTCACTAAGGAAACCGCCATGCTGTCAGCGCTGTGTCAGCGCTGCGGCAGCGTTGAGAATGGTATTCACTAATGTACTTTACACGACACTAGTGCTAGGCGACGAATGCGGCGTGAGCTGGAACTACACTGCGTCGAGAGTTTGACGTTTAATGTACGAGCTTCGTATTCTCTAACGAAAAACAGCGACGAACTCGCTCACAACCTCACTGACAGCCTCGATTCCTAATGTCAAATAAAACAGCTAGGATTTTAGACAAGGCTGTCTCGTCGTCAAGCTCGTTGACGAACGCAGCGTCGAATGTGTGAATAAGAGAATAGCATAGCTGGCCTCTCCTATTACCTAAGCGTTTGGACGCGGCGGTAGGAAGTGAATGCCCATAATCGTCACGCTGGGCTGGGTTGTCGAACGCAGTATGTGTCCACTCCACTATGATGATGCTGCTGCCCATCATCAATCTTCAATAAATAAATGGTCAATGACACTTCAAATCCCTTAGTTGTTTACGACACCCATGAGAAGAGTCAGGGTCGGTGACAAATGTATTCTTACCGTCGTCACCCTTATTCATAAACGTCTCCTAACTTAACAAGGCGCTAAGTATTATTTGTCCCCTTTGGACTTATAGACATATTGATAGGACTGAAAGGGATAAGGAGACGATACCCGTTTGATAAAAAAAATCGTTTCACAATTATTTAAGTTATCGTGTAACATGTGACCAATATGCAACGCTCAATAATAAATATAAGTTTGGAATCTTGTTACGTACGATGTCGTTTCCCCCATAGCTAGCTATTAAGAATTGTATATGCTGTGAAATGGGTGCGGACTGAAAAACAGCGCTGTGCAGCCGACCAAGCTCGCAGCAGATGCTGAGTCCGAGCCTATTGTCGCGTAATGCGTTTGTATTTTCTATTTCTCTTCCTTTTGTACCTATTGTCTTTTTCTGTATTTTTTATTTGTGGTGCGACAATAAATGTACTTTTATTTATTTATTTATTTAAAGGTACAAAAAAAAATTAAAAAATATTGTTGACTAGAGAACCTCCTCCTTTTTTGAAGTCGGTAAAAAAACAGGTATTTGATTTATTTGTTTAGACCACGGTGGATGTTGGTATCCAGTGGTAAGTTACTGGCTGACAGCGCAGTGCAACACTACTTTTTAATTTACGAAATGTTCGCTGCAACTCGGTGTTTGAGACCTGCGGAAAAAATGTTTGAAAAAACTACCGCAAAATTGTTTTTTTTATTCAGGCTATATTTGTGTCCCACTGCTGGGCAAAGGCCTCTCCCCTCAAACTCCACGATTTCCGAGTGTGTGCTTCCTCCGGCCAGTTGTTAAGAAAGGCATACAGGTCGTCCCGCCATCTCCGTTTGGGTCTGCCTCGTCCGCGCTTATTTTGCGGTATCTATTTGGTGGCTACAAAAAAAATATTCTAGCTTTTTCCACAGTTTTCTAATTAGCTTATATCGACCTAGTTTAGGAAATACGTTATAATTATATCGTCGGTTGACAAGCAAAACTCACTTAGTAACAAATACCTACTTGAGATAAAGTTCGTAGGTATCTCTGTTTTAGTTCGATACTGATATTACGACATTGCTAAGAGTGATACCTAGTGACAGTTTTTATAGTGAGTTTGGGTTGCCAGCCGACGATATTTTTATAAGATTTACGAGTATAAGGCCCGTCTCACGAGACTATTCAAATGCTACGCGACTGAGACGCAAACCTTGGTCGCCTACCAATATGCTACTAGTTTGCGCACACGGTGCTACGCTAATGAGACTATTTTGCATCAGTTGCGGAACAACATTCGTGCGACAATGTCTAGTGACTCGAGTGATGAAGACAATATCATGATGTATATTTATTACAAAAACAAGTGAAAATATACAAAAAAGGTTCTGAGTGCATCCGTATAACTTTTCATAATTTAAGTTTTTTTTCAAATCTCAATCCACGCCTTTTCTGTTACATACTCTTTCCTGACATACTCTGGTAGCTTATAATTGTACAAACATGCATATTTTTCCACCTCCTGTACGAAACGAACATTAAAAAGTTTCGCCGCCGCCATTTCGTCTGCAACGCGTATGCGACTCGAGTAGCGTGCGACCAGCACGACAGTAGCGAGCGACTGATATCAGTGATATTGATGATCAAACGAACTTACCAAGTGAAGTTCGATCACAATTATGTGAGCAACTTCATTCGACGCGATTTAAGGTTTACATATTGTAGCAGCGCCCCACGCATCAGCCTTGCACGGTGTTTAAAGGTTTTTATTTTTTTTTTTTTATGTTAGCAACACTAAAAACATTCCCACTATCTTTCACCCCCTCTATTGGGGTTCCATAGTCGGCTCACTGACTGCCTCGTTCGAATCATTTTGTTTACAGTATTAATGTTGAGAATTTATTTCACTTTTTGTTATAAGTGGGTAGGGTGACGTTAGACAAAACTGTCCTTTAATATTGAGGGTGGGTTGTTATAAATCGCGTCGAATGAAGTTGCTCACATAATTGTGATCGAACTTCACTTGGTAAGTTCGTTTGATCATCAATTATATTTCACAACTTCATTCTTTGCGATTTAAGGTTTACATATTGTAGGATGTTCAGAGCACAAATGTGAAATAAATCTCAAACGCAGAGACGAAACGTAAAATAAACAGTAAAGGTACTCTCAGAACAGCAAATCTTTTATTAGGTAAGTTTAAAATAAACTAAAGAGTTTTAATTCTTATTTTGATTTAGGTATTTAACATTATGCTAATCATGGTTATTATATAATTTATTTATTTTTTTTGACGATGACGACAAATATCTTAGCAAATTGATAGCAATCATCTACAATTTCATTATTATGAAACTAGGCAAAAATAAAAGAAAAAATCGCTTCAACTGGCAATTTTGCGTATGATGTCTACACTGACAACGAACTTGTTGGCTATACCAACATAGAAGTGGCAGAATGCCTAGTGCTATACTGTGCAGTGAACATAATATGTGTTGATACCACTATTGTGAAATCCAGCGACTCAATATTTGCGATGAGTCTTTGGCATATGTTTTTTTTTTTGTAACTGATAAATAAAGTGTCTATGTTGAAACCGCAAAGTGAATCAGTTATTATTTTAGTACGTCTGTATACATTGAGATGACAAAGTTCTGGTTTCTCGTCAAAAAATGGAAGTTAATATCGGTTGTGTACAATTCCGCCGAGAATTTTTATTATACATTTCGGAAGTAGTTGTACTTCTGTGTGTGTGTCAATATTTTGTGTTCGGATCAATATAAAGATTTGTACGCAGTGTGCGGTAGCCAGGGCCAATAAAATAAGTGTTTCTAGATCTTCATTAGGCCATTTACGTGTCAAAAAATTTAGCATCTCGCTAGAATGTGTTTTTTTCCAATAATGACAGCGCATGTCTATAATTATTAATAGTTCCATATTTTGAATCAAATATTTGGATGGAGTTGTATGGATTCTGAAACCAATAACTTTTCAAAGAATGGAAGCCAGGGTTGTGTTGGCCAATGCATTTTTAAAATGAAGTCTGTTAATTAAAGCGAATGAAGGAAATGCATAAAAAGGTTTAAGTTTCTGCTGGAAAAGCGTTACTTTATTATTATATTTTTATTGTAAAAGCGTATTTGAGGCAATATTGTTTTTAATCGGCTTGCAAATAAATCTAGTTCCGGTTCAACAAGTATTTGTTTTATTTGTTAATAGGCATAATTTCCTAACTCCCATCCAGTCGCTAAATTATCTACGAGATAATTGATCAGCGTGTATATTTTTGGTAGTGTTTATGTATGAAGCAAAAAACATAATTTCACAATTGTATACCTATATTGTGGGCAAAAACATTTTTAAGCCAAAAAACGCTACTTTTAATTTCAAGTATTTGTTTTATTTGTTAATAGGCATAATTTCCTAACTCCCATCCAGTCGCTAAATTATCTACGAGATAATTGATCAGCGTGTATATTTTTCTTAGTGTTTATGTATGAAGCAAAAAACATAATTTCACAATTGTATACCTATATTGTGGGCAAAAACATTTTTAAGCCAAAAAACGCTACTTTTAATTTCAAATTATTAATGTGACATCTTAGTTCCGTATCTTTCCAATAACAGTGTGCTTCTTTACCAACGTTGAAAGCTCCCCAGCCAGTAGTGGAAGCATTAGAAAATAATTATTATTGCTTCAATCTGATTTTAACCTGAAGGGATTAAATTTTAGTTATGTCCACCACATTTGCAGAGGTACGATGACTAATTAATTTTGCGATATTCCGTAATTTATACTTTATTAACTTCTGACGACGGGACGGTAGTCTTAATTGCATATAATATGTTTCGAATTGAATATAAATAACAAGATATTAAATAACTCTTTTCATCCAAGGTATTCATAAACTAGTTTTAGAATCCTTGTAAATATGTACGGTGATCATGATTAAACCATCGCTAAACAATTAAATTCATATAAAATATCCAACATAAATTGGAGATAATATTTTTCGTGTGGTTCGTGAATGGGTATTAAATAATACGCATCTTATAAGTCTAATGGAGACACATGTAACAATTATTTTTTATTAATTTTGAAGCTGTGTGGTAATCTTCCATTTGAAAATGTGGTGGTTTTTACAAATGTATTCATACATTTTAAATTTAATATATCAATATTATTAACAGTAAGGGTACAATGTCACGTCATCTGTTAGCATATTTTAGTAAGTATTAAATACGTGTAACAGAAGATCCAGCAAGGAATTTGTTGGTGTGATGGCGTTGATTTAACACTTTGAGCGCGGGGAACTCTCGAGGGGAGTTCTCTGTGGGAGGTCAATTTTTGCTAAAAAGCGGAAAAAATCACGGGATCGGCTATGAGCGTAGCGCGTAGCACTCGTCCGCAATGAAATTGTTAACAGTTTATTAATAGACATTTTGTAATCAAGTTTTTCTTGTTCATATTTAGATTATTAGGTAGAAATAGGAGGTGATAATGATAAAATAGATATCTCTTGACCCTCCATGATAAAATAACGGGATCACTAGTTGACCAGGATCCTGATTTCTGACCAGGAGCGAGAGGAGTGCAGCAGACGTCCAGTGTATTGTACCTCGTGTGTTATTGTTTCTGCTCGTATATGCGAGGCGTGCGCACGCGCTCGCGGCCCCTGCGGTAGCAGGCGCTGTGTAGCTGGCGGCGGGCGACGGCGCCGGCGCGGGCAGCGCTGCGGCACGATGCATCCGGCGAGGGATATGTCGTGTTCCGATGCAGCGTGTTGTAGTTTACATGACCTCTCTGACGGCGGTGTCTATTCTTCATGATGAAATTTTCTTTATTAAATAAATTATACAGTTAATGTGTATCTTTCTTTTAAATATATTAACGGTCTACGCTTTAGCTTATTAGTCTCGCTCTGCATTATTTACAGTAACTTATCCTTTAAATTTGCATTTATTGCAGAAATGCCAAAATTCCTTCTCGTTTTTGTCTGTATAAAATGAGAATCGCATAGAACACGACATGCGTCGCTTATAGGTTTTAGAAGGGGTATGACTAGAAGGTGGCAATTGGCCATATATGACCTTCTTCAGCTAGTTTGTCCAGTCAATTGACGATTTCCTCGTCCAATTTTATTTCCTCGAGCGAGAACAGTGTGCATTCAGTGGGTACATTCTGGTGCCGATGACCGGTTGACGTGTCAGGTTGAAAAGATGTCGTGCGTACAGAATCTGGGCTGGGCTGTGCTGATGGTGCTCGTGTGATGATCCCAAAATTGGAGATACAGGCGTACATAGCTAAATTGTAAGCTAGTTTGGCGTAACAGTACCTTTGTATGGTTACCCTTTAAACGTGACAGTAACAGCCCCATTTGGCACTACACATACGATTAAGTTTTCCTTTTGTTTCTATTTTTAGCATCAAATAGACATGTTTCATTTCATTTCATCAGCGTTGTAGAAACTGGACCTTGCTGAAATTCAGCGGTAGCTACATATTCGGACAGTATCTGCCCGATTTGGCAGTAACGCATCAGTGTTGCAGAAACTCTGCGTTGCCGAAACTGGGCCTTGCGTTGCAGAAAACTGCGTTGTAGAAATTCAGCGTCAGCTATTGTTAGCTAGCTTGGTGTAACAGTACCTTTCTATGGTTACTGGTTTAGTCTTAAAACATGAGTAGCATGACAGTATCTGCCCGGTTTGGCAGTAACGTATCAGCGTTGCAGAAAACTCTGCGTTGCAGAAACTCGGCCTTGCGTTGTAGAAATTCAGCATCAGCTATTGTTAGCTAGCTTGGCGTCGACGTTGTTAGAAACTCGACGTTGAAGAAAACTCGGTGGCGTTGCATAATTATATTCGGCGTTAGCTATTGCTAGCTAGCTTGGCGTAACAGTACCTTTGGGCTACTTGTTACCCTTTATGCATGACAGTATCTGCCCTGTTAGCAGTAACGTATCAGCGTTGTAAATATTCTGCGTTGCAGAAACTCGGCGTTGCAGAAACTCGACGTTGAAGAAAACTCGACGTTGAAGAAAACTCGGCGTTGAAGAAAACTCGGCGTTGAAGAAAACTCGGCGTTGCATATATTCGGCGTTAGCTATTGTTAGCTAGCTTGGCGTAACAGTACCTTTGGGCTATTTGTTACCCTTTAAGCATGACAGTATCTGCCCTGTTAGCAGTAACGTATCAGCGTTGTAAATATTCTGCGTTGCAGAAAACTCGACGTTGAAGACTTTAAGCATGACAGTATCTGCCCTGTTAGCAGTAACGTATCAGCATTGTAAATATTCTGCGTTGCAGAAAACTCGACGTTGAAGACTTTAAGCATGACAGTATCTGCCCTGTTAGCAGTAACGTATCAGCATTGTAAATATTCTGCGTTGCAGAAAACTCGACGTTGGAGACTTTAAGCATGACAGTATCTGCCCTGTTAGCAGTAACGTATCAGCATTGTAAATATTCTGCGTTGCAGAAAACTCGACGTTGAAGACTTTAAGCATGACAGTATCTGCCCTGTTAGCAGTAACGTATCAGCATTGTAAATATTCTGCGTTGCAGAAAACTCGACGTTGAAGACTTTAAGCATGACAGTATCTGCCCTGTTAGCAGTAACGTATCAGCATTGTAAATATTCTGCGTTGCAGAAAACTCGACGTTGGAGACTTTAAGCATGACAGTATCTGCCCTGTTAGCAGTAACGTATCAGCGTTGCAGAAACTCTGCGTTGTAAAAACTCGGCGTTGAAGATAACTCGGCGTTGAAGAAAATTCGGCGTGTTGCTTGACGTGCGAAGGCTTGAGCACGGAAACGTTGAATGATTCGAACGAGGCAGTCAGTGAGCCGACTATGGAACCCCGATAGAGGGGGTGAAAGATAGTGGGAATGTTTTTAGTGTTGCTAACATAAAAAAAAAAAAAAAAAAAACCTTTAAACACCGTGCAAGGCTGATGCGTGGGGCGCTGCTACAATATGTAAACCTTAAATCGCAAAGAATGAAGTTGTGAAATATAATCGATATCAAACGCGTCGTCGACGCGTCTCGTCGTGTGCGCAAAGTCGTAAATGAAACGCAAATAGCTTGAGAATTACCTCGAGAGAGACGGGCCTAAGAGTTTTAGTGTCACAATTTGACGTTTCAAAACAAAATATTTTTTTTTGGCAGGTCTAGGTGTGATATAAAATGAAGTCCCTTTACGTGTCATCTTAGCACATGCCACCGGACCGGATACGTGTAGTATTTCCGGGTTTAATTTAAAATACGTAACAACAATATTCCGTAGCAAGTTTAAAACATATATTTTATTTCACCTAACTTCCTACCGCTACTTTCGATTTACAGCCTGTCACCAATGACCCATTAATCAGAACCAAAACAAGGAAAATTGCACAACGAAATACAAGTAAAAACTGCCGTGGAATGCTAAATATTAAATTACACTGGAATTTAATTTTCTGGGTCTTAATTTCCGAGCAAGGTCGGATTTATAATTTAACGAATTCGGACATCGTTCAAGTGGCAAAAGGAACTGTTTGTTTTTACGCTTCCCTTGAAGCCTTTAATTAAAGAGTATTATGAAAAACGGGTTTATTATGAATTACACTGAAATGCTGATACTGTTTAATAGTACATTACCTCAGAGGCCGGGAAAATGAGAATCCCCGGCCAAGTTGGTACCTATATACGGCTGAGCGAGCGTGCGAGCGAGGCCGGATAGGTAACGAGGCCGGGAATCCGTTTTCACGCCGAGGCATCTATAGTGCTTTTCTCAAATATACAAAGAAATAACAAAAAATAATGGCAATGTAGTCGAAATTTAAAAAAAGTCACTTTTCAGGCCTAGGCCTTGAAAGTGTTATGAAATTCCATTTCCATCTAAGTTAGTTACTGCGCCCTAAAAACGATACTTCCGAGTCTAAGAGCCTTAAGGAACGTAAAGACAATTATTTCCTCGCATTTTTGAGAAAAAAATATTACCACAGATGTCATATATACCATATATCAAGCAAGCGTGTCAAATGAACTCAGTGAAATCCACTGAGTTGTCCGTCTTTAATCGCAGCTTTCGGGCGTCAAATTTTGTAAGTTGAAGTGAACAAAAACATTAATAATGCCTCCTTAAGTAGGGGAAGTCCGGGCATAGTGGACACCTTTACCTTTGAATGGACATAACAAAAAAGTTTTACAAGAAAGAAATGAAAAAAGTGCTTTTAATCATTCTTTAATCTTTAACATACAAAAACAAAACAACATTAACCTCCAATGTATGTCATATTTTAAAATGTTCTACAAAATTTCAAATAAGTTTTTCTATTCGCTTTGCCCAGGTTACCGGGCAAAGTGAAACATGTCTCCGGGCAAAGTGAAATCGACTCTGAATGTAGCATTGATGTTGCTTCTGGAGTTCTGAGGGTTATATCAGGGTGACGAGATAAAAACCCATTGAGCCATCCATACGGGAACCGATTTATTTTTTATTGAACAGGTATAACCCCGAGATGGTCCTGTTGGCTCCAAGACTGGGTCTTCTGAGAATCGGTTGAAATCGGAAGAAATCGGTTGGAGTCAGTCTCGTGTTTTTTTTTTAATTTGTTGATTATTTACGTCATAGCATACCTACCTATAAAAATAAAAACGTACTAAACTACACCATTTCGGGACACTAGTTTTATACTGAATTATCAACTAAATAAAGTTCAAACATTTTATTTAATAACGATACTTTAAATGTGTCTACCATCTCGCCCTGTATCCATACTAAATAAGACGTAAAAAGCACAAAAAACAGCTTATTTTTAGAAGGACAGTAACACCATCAGTCGTCTGATGTCAATCAGTGTCTCTCAATTTCAAAACACTATACGTCAAGCTAAACGAGCGCCTAATAGAGAAAGAAAGTCAGTAGGCTAGGTTAGTTAACGTTAAGGCGATACCTGTGTTGGTTTTCAATCGTAAACATTATTTAATATAGGTTTAATCTAAAAAGTACGTTAAGGTAAGGTGGGGTAAGATAAAAGTTTTTTTTGAGGGGGTAAGACAGAAAGTCGTCGTTAATACTGTGCCAGAAGGACGATTTTTTGTCTTACCCCTTTTAAAAAACCCTTTTCATCTTACCCCACCTTACCTTATATCAGTTGTAAGCCTCCGTAGCCTAGTTGGTAGTGACCCTGCCTACGAAGCTGGAGGTTCCGGGTTCGAATCCCGGCGAGGGCATTATTTGTGTATTTATTTATCACAAATGTTTGTTCCTTGGTCATGGCTGTCTATATATTTAAGTATCTATATGTATCTATCTATTATGTATATTGTCGCTCGGTACCCACATCACAAGCCTTAATTGGGCTTACCGTGGGACTAAGTCGATTTGTGTAAGATGTTCCAAGATATTTATTTATGTTATTTATTTATTTTATATGTACTTACTTGCCCATCAACATTTTAACAATTAAAATTATGCATCATAGAAAAATACTGCTGCATTCTGAATTTGAAGTATCCATTTGGAACACACAATTGCTTTGGTAAGTAATGACAATTAAAACGAAGTCAAGGCCATTTGATATGCGTTCCATGTATGAATCACTCATTACCGAATTGAATAATGTGGCCACCTAATTCGGTCAGAGAGAAATTAACATGATTATGTTGCTTGCATTGCATCAGTCTGTGGCGAGGATAGGACACGTAAAAAAGGCCGAATTTCTATCTTTTGCACTTATGGATTCGTATGTAAGTGTGACAGGGAAGCAACAAGTCAATCGTGGTTTGCGTAAACTCAATTCGTTTAGATACTTTAGATAGCTCATGATGCAACGGGGTGAACTTAACAGTATCGAGCGTGTAATTTACTTTCTGTCGATCGCACCCACTCGCTTATTAGTGCGAGCGAGAGAGCTAGAAAGTTAGTTGAGCATTCGGTACCAATTCACGCCGCAAAAATCGAAATACGTAAATTTCGAGGATTTTTCTCTGTGACTCAAACGAAGGCGTCATTAGAGTGAGAGAGACATATCCTTGAAATTTACGAATTTCATTTTTCGCGGTAAGGCCGCAGCTCACTGCTACAAATTGTTTGCAAGATATTTAAAATACATAAGTGTTATTTTTTTCTAATTTGGTTAACCTTACATAATGCTATTCAACAGAGAAATATCTTATTGCTTGAATCCTTTGAACTAACCTGCTCATTGTTTTGGGGCCGAAAAAGAAGGTTTGAGGCTTCAAAATGCGGTTTATTTTGAATTATATATTTTCATTAATATATAAATCAAATTTATTAAATTATAATTATATAGGTACACTTCGAGTTCGTATTTGTTTTTTATTATTAAATCATCAAAACTGCGTAAATACCTACATAACCAAGCATATCTACAGCACAAGTTTCGTCCAATCACATAGCAAACATTCACCTCTAGTTTCGTCAGTAAAATAATGAATAATACGAAAAAATACTACCATACCATAACTGGCCTACTGTCACTATTACATTATAATATCCTCAAAGCGTAGTACTATCCATCTTTAAGTCATCGGCGGAAACAAATTAAACGCTTTAATACGCGAGGCGTGACAAAAAGAGGAACACGTCTATGTCCGACAGCTGATAGTTTATACTGCTTTACGTTATTAAGGGTGCATTTCTACCAATAGCAGTACCATGACACCATGAGTTATCATTTATCAAGTATCGGTTAGGTTTAGTTTTACTCGATACGTAAAGCAGTAGCCGTACTATGAGCTCTATGCGAATCGCTCAATACGCAAGTACGAGCGGAATGGTTAGAAAGTAAACGCGCGTTAATTACGCCGCGTCAACTTATGCTAGGCACGCAGCCCATCGCGCTTGCTCCAATAAATAAGTTCGAGTGCGAAAGAATGCTTTACGTATCGACTAAAACCTATCGTTACCGATACTTGAAAATTCATGGTACCTATGACTACAAACCCTTATGCACTTATCACATCTCCGCTGAATGTGCTGCTGCGTAAGTCATTGTCAATAGAAGTTGTGTGAAGGCCAAACCGTGTGGTTTGCGTGTGTACGAGCAAAATCAAGGGACAATGTTACCAAGAAGATGTTCAATCACGAAATGACTATAAACAATGTATTATAATAATTAGGTGAGCAATTCTTTTTATTTTTGCCACTAAAATGAAATATGAAATTTTAGGTAAATTTTATACTATTTCTACTCAGAATCACAAGCCGATTCCATTTCCGTCGAAAAAAAAAGTGTCCCATGATTTTTTTTCCTATTGTGTTACTATTTTCCATACATCTTCTATGGCGGTAACACAAGAGGATATTCGAAATATGTATGAAATTTTTGGGACAGTTTTTTTTTCGCCGGAAATGGAATCAGCTCGTGATTCTGAGCAGAAATAGTATAAAATTTACCCAAATTTTCATATTTCATTTTAGTGGCAAAAATAAAAAGAATTGCTCAGGTACATTCTATACTGATACTTGAATACATAGACATAGCAAACAATCACGATTAAGTAAGGAAGGAAATAATATTTGTAATAAAACACATACCTAATCATCTGGATTCAAACTGGAAATATTTACATGACAAATATTTTACTAGGCATGCGGGCTTCTATGGAAACCAAACAATTAAGTGCAGATTTAACTTAATGCATAATTAATTTAAGAAATGAACATTTTTAAACTCGTTTTGTAATAGTTGAGTGAAAGGCAATGCATTTACGTAAAACTATTGTTGATGCGGTATCACTTCAATGACAAGTCGCAGCGTTCGAAGACTTATTACGCGTTTCATTTATTTTTAGAAATAAATTAAAGTAAAAATATTTTGTAAAGGTTTAATGAGGCAAATGCAACTATGAGATATATAAATGTAATTTTTTAAATTTACCAACTATGATAGCTTTACGAAATAAAAAAAAAACTTTTTTACCGTAAACTGGGGTTACATTGATCAATTTTAAAGTTTCAACTTCAATATCTTCTAAAATTAGGCGTAAAAAAATCCAAAAAGAAAATAGTAAAATCAACTTTTTGTTATCTTTCTCGGTAAAAAATTTTTAAACGATACTTTAAAAATGTATGAAGATAGAAAAATAAAACCGGCCAAGTGCGAGTCGGACTCGCGCGCAAAGGGTTCCGTACCATTATCAATTTATTATTTAAAAAAAATACAGTAAAATCAACCTACCTCAAAAACTATAGGAGATAATTTAATCAAACCAAAAATCGTTGGTAGAATTTATTAATGTGCATAACATATATTTTTTTTAGAATTTTATATCGCGTAGTTTAAAAAATACAGGGGGGGGGGACACATTTTTCAGACTTTGAGAGCTGATATCTCGAAAACGATTTGCTTAAATAAAAATAAGATTAATAAACCTTTATATCATTTTCAAAGACCTTTCTATTAATACCCCACACGCTTATATACAACTAAAAAAAAATTTCTATCCCTCAGTTACATGTATGGAGGGCCCCCACCCCAATGGTTTTTTTTACAATTTAGTATCATAATCCTGTAGCGGTTCATACAACACATATCCTTACCAAATTTCGTTACTGTAGCATTTATAGTTTCCGAGTAAATCGGCCGTGACAGACGGACAGACGGACAGACGGACATGACGAATCTATAAGGGTTCCGTTTTTGCCATTTTGGCTACGGAACCCTAAAAACGTTGTGATCAAAGTTAAACTGACATTGGGGTTACTTTGATACCTTATGTTTTTTTTAGGGTAATTGAATGTAAACCCTTACAGGAGTAATTTCTCCTAAGAAAATAAATAAATCCGTTCGCAGTATCAAAAGTTACAACAATTTACGTCGTTTTGGGGTTGTTTTGATCAAATATTTGTGATCAAAGTAACCCCGATATGTTTAAAAAAAAACACCAGTATTCAACTTTATTAAAAACAAAAATCAAACATTGAAGAGAGAACAATCTTCTTATAAAATAAACAGTCAAATTGATAGACATACCATAACCAACTATACGTAAGATTCTGATCAATGTGACCCCATGTAGGTGATCAAAGACACCCCATTGAATAAAAACAATTGTTATAAGTACTTAGTTTGAATTGAAGACCCCAAAAACGTTATATTTGTATACCTACCTAAACACACTTGTGACAAGTTAATTGTGATTAAGAACCGTTTACCTCACTACCCTTATTGTTAGTTTAAAAGTTATTTTATACACGAAAAATAGCAAAAAGTATACGTTAATAATTATAAACACATGATACGCTATTCTAACGACCGTACTCATTTAAAGTGTCTAAACAATGAATAAGGATAATTATCGTTCTTGCCAGACTTAAAAAAAATATACAGATGCGTTTGGTAACGGAAGATATTCGCGATTAAAAAATAAAAGAAGTTTAATCAATGTAACCCCAAAGTTCAAAGTAACCCCAGTTTACGGTACTCAAACAGTTACATTTTATAAATACTTCAATTAAAAATAATAATAATTAACTACATTTGTCTCAGCCGAATTTACTTCAAAACAATTGCTTATAATGCTTAATGTCACTCATTTCCATAAATGCCCGCGTGGCGGTAACGACTGTATGCCGTTAGTGAAACGCACGCTTCACAAAACCGTAAAAAACCGTCTCGATGTCAACTTGACAGATATAATTAGATGTGTAAAAACGTGAGTCCCCCGATATCCGGGATCTAAATGGGTCGGTGGCGCCCCCTGACGTATGCTGAGCTATCAGGGAGATCATTGATCTTTTGGCAATTTGAATAGTTTTTTGATTTCCTCTTAGGTGAGAGTGTATGTTTGTTTTCCGTTTTTATGGGATTATTATTAGGGCAAATGTAGTTAATTATCACCTCCTAATGGTACCTACTGGTTCTAGTAGTAAAGTAGGGATGAGTTTGAATTTTGCTGTTATCCTATAGCCTTGTCCTGTATGCTTAGCACATGATTGGCGCGACAGTATCTCGCCGCGAGATAGTCTATCCGTCCCTCTTTTGTTAATATAGCTAGTGAAGGACGGGAGATCTATCTCGCGGCGACATACTGTCGCACGTCGCACCAATCATGTGCTAAGTCAGCTGCCCGTCATAGTAAGTTTGAGCTATTGAAGTTTAAGCTAATGATTTTGAAAATAAAGTTGCTATTCATTTGCCATACATTTTCCTTAGAAGAAAATAAAATTGAGTGAGGTAGGGGCCTTGATCCCCGCTCCGGTTCGTTCCTGGAGCACAGACTGTCCATCGCGATTCAGCGCGGAAACGCTGCGAGCGTGATGGGTACCTTTGCATCGGGAACAAATCGGGGCGGTTTGTATGGGTAGCTCCTTTTAAGGGTTTTTTTATTTAACATAATATTTTAATATTACTTTTCTAATTTATTTTTTAAGATTTATTTTATAGTTAATATTATTCCTAAGTAGTTATTGTTTTTTAATATACTTGTTTTACATTTAAGTTGTATATTCGTGTAATAAAACCTTGTTTCACATTTGAGTGTTATTTTAACCAAAACAGGCTTTTCATTCATTATTTGAACAAACATCGAATATGTTCGTTAGAAAACACAATAGGCAAGAAGAGTGTGGGGTATCGTTGGAATATGTTTTCAAAAAAAATAAGGGTCCCAAAATAAAGTTAACCGCTACATAAAAAATCCATGGGTCCAAAAATATGAAAAAAAGTGATGGATAACGGCTTAGAGAATATTTTAAAATGAAACTATTTCGAACATAGTCGGCGTAGCCGATTTGAATAACTACGGAACCCTACACTGAGCATGGCCCGATATGCTCTTGGCCGGTTTTTTTACGTAGATATACCTACGATTTTCTGATTTTTTATTATTGTGATATTCATTGACGAATACGTAAAACTAATGATACAGAAGCGTAGCGCTATTTGGCACAAAAACTAGATAATTAACGCTGAAATAGACACGTTTTCTGTTACCCGCAAAAAACGTAGGTAGTACATTTCGATAAAAGTGCAAAAAAAAGTACTATTCTAGTTAACTGGGATATTTATATTCGGAACAACCAAATAATTGTGATAGTTATTTCATTGCAGTATCACTGTCTATGATAAAAAAATAAGCATTATAGGTTGATGCATAACGTAACATTTTGATACTTTAAGTTATAGTTCTGACATATTGCCAGAAAAAATGTTACCCGTAGATCAGGAACCGTGTAAAGTGTTCGAAAATTCCGGATGTAATTAAATTAATTACCAACGCAATATAATTCATTGCCACAATAGTATTATTTCACTAATACAGCTGTTGTCCATTTTTCAAAAAAATAAATTTTTTCAATCCATATTTTAACCTAATCCAGGGTGCTTAGACAAGTTACCAATCGCTAACGCTTAATCATCAATCGTAAACGAAAGGCAGTCTTTGTCGCACTAATGCGAAAGAGTGACAGAGAGGGAAAACTACGATACGCTACTAAGTGTTAGCGAGTGGCAACTTGGCTAAGCATCCAGGTCTCAAAACAGATTACGAGCTATATGCCCATAAATATCCATATTTCCTCATTACACTTTGACAAAACTCATTAGGCATCTAAAGTTTTTATCGCAGGCTGTTCAGTTATAAATGTTATAATTATCGGTATGACTTCGGCGTATTTGGACGGGACCCAGATGGTTCACCGGCGCAAAGTTTAGAGCAATATGCATATGGAATTTCACTTGGCAAAGTTTATTAGGCACGTAAATCATCTCGTTAAGTTGGAGATTTGTTTTCAAGTTTTTGGGGGAGAGGGAGATGTTTGGGTGCGCATGTTTTTTTAATTATCGTTTTTAGGGTTTCGTAGTGAACTGGGAACCCTTATAGTTTCGCTGTTTCCGTCTGTCCGTCTGTCTGTCCGCGGCATAGCTCATTAGTCTTAGAAATCTGCAATTTGGTACCAGGGTGTTTAGTCGAGAGAATAGGGACACGGCTATAATACAAATTCAAATTCAAATTCAAATTATTTATTCATGGTAAAAAATAAAAATAACATAAAATTAGTGACAAAAACAATAATATGGATAGCTTACCACGAAAAGGTCTCGCCTCAGCATAATGCTAACCCGGAAGTAAGCGCTGATCTTCCGGCGAGACCGTTTGTGGGCCACTATAGTATATGGGTGTGACACGGCCTTAAAAAGAAACTAAAACTGAATGCAGTGTTACAGAAATTTCCAAGTTGTATATCACTCTCCCTTTCCGTGAACCTAAACAGAATCGCATTAGTACGTCATGGTAACCCCCCAGGCATACCAACATATTAATGACGCAGTCAAAGTGGTAAGTATAAAATATAGAATTTTTATAGATATTTTCATTCGTACAGTGGAGATGTTTTTTTTATTTTCCTGTAAATCTATAGTGTGGGGTATCATTGGATAGGATTTCTTAAAATGTATAGGGATCTCAAAAGAAAGTTGTTTTTAACTCTAACTTATTTTCGCTCCAGAATAAAAACAAATTGTGTCTCCCCTTTAGTCTCAGTTATTATCTTTAGAATAATCTTCATTGATTGATTGACTATATTATATAGAAAAAATATTTATTTACTATTTAATCCCTAAGTCGATTTTTAGGACACTAAGGGTCTCACCAAACCAATCGACGCGGAGTCGGCTTTCGCCGAGTGTTTTACACCACACTATTCGCATTTAGCCGATCGACCGTCTCCGCGGTTGAGCACCTGCGTTAAGCAGTCTCACCCTCCTTACGGCCGTAGAAACGCTCGATCGGCTGCGATTTGCTACCGCAACAGTTGTAAAGCGGCGGTCGGCTCTCCCGTGCTCCGTCCTGCCGTCGAGACGGCAGACAGCACGCGTACAGCCGCTGAATCCGACGAACAGATAGATAGGACAGCGCGGCTGCTCAAAGTCAAATTCAAGTATGTCCATTTTTGCAAATTTTACAGGAGAGCAAAAAAACGTAATTTGTCATTTTCATCGACAAATAAACTCAAAATTAATTCAAATTTATTGTCATGGCGTTTAACACTATAATGATATTTTTTTGATGATTTTTAATTTTATTTTTATTGCTCAGTTTAATCACAAATAATAAGAAATGTTTTCAGCTTTGTCGCACACCCACTTTTTGGGAACAACCGTCAACGTAAAAACAAGCAAGTCTGACATGCTTGGTTTTAGGTTTGTTGCATTGTACTAAAATGTAGGGGAAAATGAGGCAGTTACGTCTTTTTGCTTTTGTTATAAAACGTATTTTGTCGAATTCTCTAAAACAACCAGATCGAATATGTTCAAAATCATGTTGCGAGTAGATTGCATCATGTCCCATATTTTTGATATTTTTTCATATTTTTTAGACCTGCCGATAAAAAGTTAAGGGGTGTAGACACATTTTTTTAGACTTTCTGTACTATTATTTCTGAAAGTATTCCATCAATCAAATTATTGGTAAAGAAACCATAAACTTATTTTAAAAAACCTATCATATGATGTATTACAAATTAACATTTGGATAAAATTTTTTTTTTGACATTCAGATACATGTATGGGATGCCCCCCCTTAAAAAATGTTATTTTGCAATTTATATTCAAAACTAAGTAGCAACACACAATATATACCTTGAGCTGAAATTTCATAAACGTACACTAAACAGTTACAACAGAAACCGCTGTTACATACAGACGGACACACAGACAGGACGCAAATGACTTCCGCTTTTACTTAAAAATCTTAAAATATACGTATAAACGTCTGGTTAGTTTAAAAGCCAAACGCTGAAATCAAGCATCTCCAGAGACAATTTGAATTTCAAGTACTTATCTCATTTAGAGATACTGCTTTTTAGCTTGGATCTGGACCAAATGCTTGGTTTTAGCGTAGATGTTGAGGGAAATTCGACAAAGCTGAAAACATTTCTTGTCTATAACTTCAAAAATAAGGGGCTTAGAAGAAAATTTTTGATGCAGAAAAATGCGTTTTCGGTTCCTTTTTCAAAATATGCAAAAAAACAAAAACTGAAAAAAATGGACATACTTGACTTCAACTTTGGGCAGCCGAGCGGGTGATCGGCAATCGTAGGTAAATCTCATTTTTGGAGACTAGTTGTTAGTAACTAGTTTGAAATTGAACACACGTGTATGATTAATAATAATAATATAATAATAATAAAAACGTTTATTCATGAAAAAAATAACAGCTTGTTACAATCTTCACACCCTCCGCCAAACTGTAAGACAGTTTGTTGGCAGAAACAGTCTCCCTTACTTATACAATACTGTTATGTTATCTGTCTTGTTAACTATATCTTATATTTATTTATAAACTGTATTTTAATCTTTAATAACAATTAAGTTTAGCTTAAATTAATTTGAGTTTCCAACTGTTGCAACATATGCTTTTTTAATTTTGATTTAAATACATTTTTGCTAGAACTCTTTCTAATATCTAAAGGTATCTTGTTGTAGATACTAGGAACTAGGTAGGATCTGGTCCTCTTACCATAATAATTAACTACTCTAGGTACAACCATAACTTCATTGGCTAACTTTCTGCACAGAAGTGGATTACTGACATGGACTTTAAACTCATTTGGTTCATATTGTTCCACTGCAATCTGGAAAGATACCCTCTCATTGACCGGCAGCATGTTACATTTTAGAAATAACCTATTATAATCTTCTCTACACAATTGTTTTGACTTTTTATCTACTAAAGCTTTCATAAATCTAATCTGTAGGTATTTGATTTTGTCAAGATAAGTTTTAAATGTTCTACCATATGTGCTCAGTCCATAAGAAAGTATCGAGTCAGTGAGTGCATAATACACAGTATACAGAGTTGCTATATCAGTGAAAAACCTGAGATGGTGGAACTTCACAAGCACGGCTCTGAGTTTCTCGCACACCACCTCCACATGTGCATTCCATGTAAAGCGGGAGTCTATTGTCAGCCCCAGGTACTTGTATCTTTCCACCACCTCAAGCCTTTCACAGTGACAGGAGGATTGGACTCCACTATGTAGACAATCATAATCATGGCCAGTAATTATTGGAGCTCTTGTTATACATTTGTTATAGGGCGAATAGATGTGCATACATTTGGTTTTTGCAATATTGATTATGATACCATTATCATGCGCCCACCTAATGATATTGTTTAGATCATCCTGAATACAGTATTCTATTTCTTTAATATCTTTACTAGAGTATACTAAACAGGTGTCATCTGCATACATATAAGTTCGACAATGCTCAACCACATTACACATGCTATTTACGTGCATGATGTATCCCACGGGGCCGTACACAGAACCAGTGGGCACCCCACAGGTCACCCGCGCACTGCTGCCTGTCACGCCACAAACGGCAGTCCTCAACGTCCGCTCAGACAGATAGGCCTGCAGCCACTTATTGACCGGGCCGCTGACTCCACACTCATCCATGGCGCACAGCAGCTGGTGGTGATCCAGTGTGTCAAAAGCTTTTTTGAAATCAATGTAGACCACCACCACCTGCTGCCTACCGTCAAGACTGCCGTTAACGTCGTCAGCAAACCGTGCTAGCGCTGTCGCTGTGCTGCGGCCTCGTCGGAACCCATGCTGTGCATCATGTAATATATTATTTTTGTCCAAGAAACTACTTATTTGTTCTACTATGTATTTTTCTACTATTTTATTTATAACAGACAATATTGCTATTGGTCTATAATTTGTGTAATCAAAGTGAGAACCTTGCTTATAAATTGGCCTTATTAGTGCAGTTTTTAATTCTGATGGATATAAACTTTTCTGAATACACAAGTTGATAAACAGAGCAATAACTGGGCTTATTTTTAACTTAACAAATTTTATATCACGGGCGCGTATTCTGTCCTCACCAGGTGCTTTATCAATACTTAAACTGCTTATTATCTTATTTATATCAAAATGTGTGGCTTTCCTAAGTCGCATTGACAGTTGTGATTTATTTACATAATTTTCTCTGTTTAAAAACCTGTGGTTACAATTATGTTTTATGTCTAATATTTCCTGTGTAAATGTAGTCGAGAATGTATTACAAATGTTAAGTAAAGTTTCATTTTTTCCTAAATATTTCCCTATTACATCATCCAGACTGGTGCCAATCCTGCCCGTCCAGCTGTTAATTTTGTTCCATATTTTCTTTATGTCTCCTTTACATTGTAAAATTTCCTCCCTTCTGTGCTTATTTCTGGCAGTATTTATGCATTTATTCACCTTATTCCTATATTTATTATATTCTAGGCGCATATTCATGTCAAATGGTTTGCTTTTCCATCTGTGAAATAGTTTATCCCTGTATCTAATCATTAATTTCAGATTTTTATCTATCCATGGTTTAGAAACCCTCTTGTTAGATTTTGTATATTTAATCATTGAACTATCATAAATACTGCCAAAAACAGATTTAATTTTCTCATAAAGCAACAAAGGACAGTCAAATACCATTAGCTCATGCCATGGATATTCATCCAACTTCTTCTCAACACTATTATTACACAAGCGCACACTTTCACACTTTTTAAATCTATTACCCGCAACACTTTCACTATTGTCATATCTCACTCCAATTAGATAGTGGTCTGAGATCTTACAAGTTAGCAAAAAGGACGAAACACAAGGTGCAGCTACTCGGATCCATATGTGGTCTAGGCAAGAACGTGCAATCTTCTCATTGTACATTTCTTCACGCGTATAGTCTGTGATTGCACATTGAAGACCCATCTCACTCATAATGTCAACGTATCGCGCAGTGGTGCTATCCATTGTAGGATCCTTAAGGTCGATGTTCATGTCACCCAACACAATAACGTCGCACTGCGGCGGTATACTCTTCAACAGCTGTTGCATTTCACCAACAAACATATGCCTATTTGTGTGTGGAGGCCTATAGACTGCCACGATGTGAACGTCCGCACGACCTTGACCTTGTGCCAGCTGTCCGTGTATTATCTCGCAATCCACATATGCAGTATTCGTCACCGTAAAGTTGTACACTTTCTTCACAAACAAAAGTAGCCCACCGCCCCTCTTCTCCTCTCTCGTATAGGCATAAGAGTTATATCCATCCAATTGGAATAACGGGAGCTCAATAGATTTAATGTTTATTTCCGATAATATAATTATATCACAATTATCATGACAGTCTTCGAGTAGTACCATTAATTCATTATGATGTTTTCTCAGTGAGCGTATGTTTAAGTGAATTACTGTGAGATCTGTATTATTTTGATTTACATTGTTGCACCATGAATCTAAACTTACGTACTTAGTGTATTCAATATTGGACTGGATTGATTGAAGTTTGTCGTTGAATTTTAATGAGATTATTCAAACACCATAACTTTACAAAGCCCATGTATAGGCTGTGAGAATCTACCAACTAGGTATTATTATTGACAGCAGCAGCTCTGACGTTTGCCAAATCTTCTTCTGTTCGAATTACCGTAATTTTTTTATTGTTCGGATCGTCTCTTCGCAATAATATTTTGTTGTCTTGCACCCAAACGTATTTAAATGGATCAGGTTTAAGCTCACTCTTGACACGCCATAGGAGTTGTTTTGTATAAGTCGTGAGGTCCTCATTAATGTAAATATGGGTGGAATCTCCCTTTTGGCCATAGATATCTGCGTTAGTTATCTTCGTCTTCCTTTTAGCCATCCATTGGTCACGCGCCATTCGCGTATTCAGAGAAACGATGAGCGAGCGAGGGCGAGGGGCACGCGGGCGGGAGGATGGTTCGCCGCCCCCGGCGCTGCGGTCCACGCCGGCGGCGCCGGACGGCCTATCTTCACCAACTCTCTTCACGTCACGAATATCATTTGGCTCCAAACCCAGTTTCATGGCTATATTTTTCGCTGTTCCGATCACATCTTCTTCCTTCGTCCATTGCACTCCATATAATTCAACATTATTTTCCTTTTCTTTCGATTCTAACCTTGCAATCCTTTCTTCCAGTGCTTTATATTACGACAGTATTACTTCGAGTTGTCAGATCTATTGCAGATTTCAATGTGGGTAATAATTCAAATGAATAAATACAAACGCATCAGTAGCTACTTCGGCCGTCATCGGCTCTTTTCGGCCGTCGTCAGCTATGTTCGGCCGTCGAAGACGCTGAACGGCTTCCGCCAGCTCTGACCAGTACTTATTTATTTATTATTTATTTATTATTCAAATAAGTTACACAGCATTACAGTTATAACACTAAGGCACTGTGAACTACAAAAATACAAAAATATAAAAACAACTTAAAACTAGTTAGATTTAGGCGATGTAACGACGTGGCCCCGTTGCATCGTCTGATCCGGCGTAGAATTCGGCAGATTGCCTCGGAACTGCCGAAACACGACGCCCTTCGGCCAGAAGTCAGCACTCGCGATGGTGTCCTGCAGCGGGCGCGGCACGCGCACCACAAACGAGCTGAAGTGCACGTAGTGGCGCGACCGCAGCTGCTGCACCCTCAGCGAGTAGCCCGTCTTCCGGCGGACGTACTCCACCACATCGTTGGGCACGGCGGAGTAATGCAGGCGCGACACGTAGAGCGCCCTACTCGGTGTTGCAACCGGAAGACCAGAATTAACCGTCTCGGCGGTGCCACACAGTCTTTCGAGGCGCCCTGCGCGCCCTGCTCTTCCGTTTCACCAATGTGAACCCCTCCTTGTCCACAAAGATGCCGGAGGCCTTGCCCATATTGGGACCCGTTCCCTCAGGAGGCAAGGTGGCCCGGTTAGCGGCGACAGGCTGACCGGCGACGTCAGCGTAGTTACGCCGACGACTTATCGTAGGTACTCGGCCGTGATCGGAGCCGTTCAACGCTTTCCGGCACCGTACGGTGGTATTAGGAGATTTAGGAATGCGAACGTGTGCGTTAGGCTGCAAACGGGGTCGTACGAATGCGAACAGCTTTATGGCAAAACGCCGTTTTCCCGTCGAAAGACGTCGTTTCGCGTGGACCGAGCCGATTTACGATGTCCTCGCTCTTATTGCGTTGACATAAAGCTTTTTCCGTACGCGATTAGCCGAAACGGCGTCGACTAGTTTGGTGAGACCCTTACAATTATTGGAGCGGTAACAAATATACCTTTATTAGCTTTATTGCTGTTACCACGCGGCAGTTATATTTCATGTAATGTAAGGCTAGGACTAAAAACATAAATCAGAATTTTCAATTCAACATCAATATCATCATCAACCTGTGTTAGTCCACTGCTGGACGTAGGCCTCTCTTACGTATACACGCATTAGGAGGTAATCGCCACGCTGGGCAAGTGGATTGGCGATCGCGGTATTGTGTCCACTATGATAACGCTGCTGCCCATCATCAACATTTTATCAAATAACGGTCAGTGACACTTCAACCCCTTAGTCGACTCTTACAACACCCGCAGGAGTAGTTGGGGTTCGATTCTCAATTCAATTTGTTCCAAAAACATTATTATTTCCCTTTCCCTGCTCCAGCCTTTAATTTTAGTCCTTGCGTTGCATCAGGGCTTAGTAACTCAGTGCCTAGAATAGCCATCACTAGGCGCTAGATTAATTCGGTCTAGACAGGAATCAGCTGATTGGCCTGCGTGGAATGTCGTCGGTACATCCTGGTTACAATATTAGAATGCAACATATGTTGAGCTATAGTTAGTCATTGTCAATGCTTTGGATTCCGTTAAAGGGATCAAATTTTGGAGCATTCCGGCACGGGTTTTACGAACGCTGCTATTTTGTTTTTCTTTTGATAGGGAACCGAAATATTGTTACATTTCCATTTTTTTTGTAAATACAATACTTTAATGTCATTATTTTTTTTAATCCTTTGAATTCCGGAATAAGTTTAAAATCCTGTAGTCGTTCATCAAGATATTTATTTAAGCACGCGGCTGGTCATACTTTTCTTATACTAGTTCCGTAAAAATTAGGAACTCTTATAGTTTCGCTATGTTCGTCTGTCCGACTGTCTGTCCGCTAGATCGGAGACCATTAGTACTAAAAATTTGCGATTTCGTATTTATACATATATTAATCACGCTGAAAAAGTGTAGAAAACATGGATATTAATTTAGTTTACCTACTTTCCAGTGGGCATGATTTTTTATAATTACTAAAATCAAATAGTGTAGGGTATGGTTGAATAGGTCCTTTAAAAATAATAAAGGTTGCAGAAGAAAGGTTTTTTTTTTCAAAGTCAATAATATGTTCGGATATAAACGCGCCAGAATTAAAACCAAACGTATCTCAAACTTATGATCCAATGGGTCTGAAAAAATATTGAGTATAATTATAGTATAGTTGGGTGAATCAACTTTTTTCAGTCTGTTATTGCCATGGTTACGCGCGGTCATCTGAATCACGTTGGTTAATAATAATAATTTAAGTAGCATAATATCATATTGCATAAAACCAGCGTGACTCAGGCGACAGTGAGTATGGCAATAACAAACCAAAAAAGTTGATTCACCCAACTATATACTATAAATATAGGTACTCATAATTTTTTTCAGACCCCATGGATCATAACTTTGAGATACGTTTGCTTTTAATTCTGGAGCGTTTATATCCGAACATATTGGCTTTGAAAAAACAACCTTTCTTCTGAAACCTTTATTCTTTTTAAAGGACCTATTCAACCTTACCCTACACTATTTGATTTTAGTAATTATAAAAAATCAACCAACCTAACAAAAGTAAAATTATCAATTAATCTCGTAGCGTTTGTTGTGAATGTGTTTAATTTTTTTCGTAATTCTTAAAGAGAAGAAAACGCGTATTGTGTCACATGCGCGTTGTCTCATAATTGCAAGCGTCCTGAGACTAGAAGCTAACTTTCAGATGGCCCGTATTATCCCATCACAAAGTCTATTTTCATGTAAATTTCATTGCCAAAGCTCAACCGAAAGAGCGCCTAGCCATAAAACCAAACGTTTTAATCGTCTGTTTGGACTGCCGCGACCTATTCCACTTTTTAATGTGCCGCCATCTGATCAACGTCATCCATGCGTTCAGTGATACCGCGCGGAGGTAAAACGTCGTAACTCCGTGTGATTTTCATTAAACTACGTCTTTTTCGGAAGGAGCGTTCAAATCAGTAATTCCGTACGGAGAAAACTGCCAAAATGTCATATAGGCCAAGTGTACCAATTTATATTTTATTATTGATAAAGATAAGATTTACTGTATTAAGCTGAATATATGTTTCACTGCTGAAATATAATCACCGTTTTTCCTTGATGCAAACTTGTTTTTGTTTTCAATACAATCGTTGATTATATAATTTGAGACACAAAAATTCGAAATAATTATATACACTAAGAAAACCGAGCAATCCTGTCATTTGAGTTTACATTCGACTACAAAATGAGGTAGATATCTACTGTTTCAGGTTATAGCTTTATAATAAATGCATAAATATCCGGGGACATTCTTACTTAAATCGACCAAGTCCCACGGTAAGCTGAAAATAATAGGCTTATGATACCAAGTTATAGTATGCACAAAGTTCCAAAAGTGGATACATCTCTTTGTAGCCGATTATACCGCCAGGGCGGAACCTCAATCGATCGCCGGTAACGAGCATAGGAACTATCAGTCTACACACCGCCGGAATCGACAGTATTAAACGCACCGGACGTCTATTTTTAAATTATTATCTTAACTAGTAACAAGGGAATAAATGGCATGTAGGAATTCCTTTTCCACACTTTCCTGAGTGAACGAACTCGACGTGTCGTGGCTTGCGCCGTTCTAAATTTAAATCCAACGTCGACTGAGGGCGCTCGTCTCCCCCCTTCTTTTGTTCCTATTTCGAAATTCAAAAAATAGAATCGAAGGGTGTTTCTGTACGCGCGTGAGTCAGTGCCGGGCGGGCGGCGCATGCGTCGTGCCGTTAATTTGGTGTTCGAATTTCGAATGTTTCAGTGTTAGTGCGTTCGGTTGGATTCCGATAGTGAAGTGCTGTGTTTTGTTTATTTTATGGAGACATCGAATGCCGGTAGGTCTATAATCTAATATGTTAGTAGTAGCAATTTAGTAAATTAATGTTAGTAATAAGTTAACGTCAATTACTCCCACTGTTTTTCGTAATTATGTCTAATTTCAGTGTTTTTTTGATAAATTATTTATAAGCATAGTATTATACAAGATTAAAAGAAAAACCCCAAGATGAGACAATACATGAGCAAATATTGAATATAATTATCTACATCATGCGCTAAGGTCACATGTGCTGTAACTTCCTTTCAGCCCTTCAACCTAACCTAAAACGGAATTTATTTATACATATATCGCGATATGAGTGCTCACAAATATCTAAGCAGGCTTCTTTTGTCATTGCGTTAAGGTGCATTTAGACCAAACGAGCATTCGCTCATTCTATCCCCCACTCTACGAAATTCGTTCGTCACACAAAACGTGATTCGTCGAAATTCTTTGATTTCGTAGAGTGGGGGATAGACTGAGCGATTGCTCGTTTGGTCTAAATGCATCTTTAAAGTGCATGTGCAGATGTTTTTGAGCACAATAACCGCTCCTATGTATCTGATAGTGCCTGTAAATGGTACATTCCACGAAAAAGTCCACCGTTGTCCCGTACGAACACGGTTTTTCTCAAAATTGTGGGTTTATCGAAGTTCTCTTTCGTGACTAGACGAGTCAAAAATTGCTCAAAAATGTATATAATAACTAATAACTCGGAAGAAACCTCAAATTATCGAAATTTACACGCGTTTGTACGGGACAGCCCATGGAATGCTCCAAATACGCATACTGAAACTTTCAGAGCGGTTTCAGTGCTCTCATTGCACATTAACAGCGTTAATTTCAGGCTACATTTAGTTTGAAATGACAATACCAACTATTTATACCGGCGAAACTCGGGGCTGTCGCGCGAGTTTCAAAATTACCCCGAAATTAGTGGTTTTCGGTAACTTTGCGCAATCGACCTCTGAGAGGGAATTACTCAGAGCGTTGGCCTGGTTACAATGAGTTTTAATAATTCGTCCGTGTTTTGGCTGGCCTTTAATGCCTGTAGTTTGTAGGATACGCGTCATGGAGCCGAGGTAGGTATGATGATCGGGTTCTTACCGTTTATCATCGTGGATCGTGGATAAAACGACGCACAATCAAAAAAGTATGAGTGAAAAGTATACCTGTACTAATAGACCATGTGGTTTTTAAAGAACTGCCCGAACACATTTAACGATTCTTCGTAATAAATTGCATAGAATATAGAACCCGCTTTTTCAAAATTATGACTTTGGGAGTCTTGAACCCACTTGGCACACCGTACCTTCAAGATTTGACGAAATTCTGACGTTCAAATCAGACCAAAGACCAATAACCGTACCATGAGGTGGCAAGTATCGGTTACGTTAGGTTTTACTTGATACGTAAAGCAAGCCTTCGCGCTCGCTCCAATAAATAAGTGCGAGCGCGATAGAATGCTTCACGGATCGAGTAAAATCTAAGGTAACTAATACTTGAAAACTCACGGTACGGCTACTGGACGAATCCAATTTCTTTACGATAGAACGTATTGCGAAAACAAAAATCAAATTATTTATTAGCGTCCCACTTACCACCAAAGTCTCACTTCTCACTGTGGGACAGCTCACAGTAACACATCGTCACCATTATATCAGCCGAAAGACGTCCATTGCTGAACATAGGCCCCCTCCAAAGATTACCAGAATGATCGGTCCTGCGTCACCCACATTCAGCGGACTCCTGCGAAAGTAACACATCCCAATATTTTTATGGTTATAATGTATCTAAATATCGCATTTTTAACTACAAACTATAGCTTCCTGCCTACGTGTGACACCCAAAGGACATAATATGCCTCAATCAATAACTTTTTGTCAATTAGATAAATTTCTAATTTGATTTGGCAAATTATGACGCAAGCACGAGGATTTTAATACGTCACAATTCATACGTTACACTGATGTAAAAATACTCTGAAATAACCAAATAACAGCTGTATTTAGGCCACTAGGACTTGCCCTAGTCTTGACTAGACCACTTCAGTTCACTGTAACGGATAATGTGGTTTTGTAAAGACATATGTAATCTATGTATTTCAATGATCTGTGAAATTTCCTGTGAAAGATGGTTAAATGTGGCGCAATTCGGATGGGTTACTCAATTACGTGGCAAAGTTGATTACTATAACTACTACTAGTCTAGATTTGACTGATCGTCGACAATATTGGAAACGATTTTCAAATTATATTATAACAAAACGACAAGATGTAAAATTTCGGGTGTAATGGTTATCAGGTGTAATTATTCATAATCATAATTATTCAAAATCTTGCTAGCATCCTATATCTATTATAAATATAAAAAATAATAAATGTTTATAAAAATGTTTCGAGTCATGACCTCATACAACACTAATAATTTCCGAAAATGTTAATTTTATTTTTCTCACATCAACCCATTATCATTAGGTATATCATGGATTTATAAAAAAACTTGAAACCAGGAGAATTATCATCAAATTCATGAACTTAAGAATAAAATGAGAATATCTTTCAACGAATTAGGTAAATCGTATTGTGTAAAGGTACATGCCGACCAAAAGTGCAAGTGGTCTGCATGCACCTTTCGAATAATAACACATTGGACTTTATACGTACTACATTTGCTATATTTCGGGAGTAAACTTCCATTTACTTCATTAAAATCAAATCCATCTACGTCAGATTGCAGACAAATTTCTTAATTAATCACCCTTTAAAACAACATTATGAAGCCAAACATTTCATCATAAGGATATTATATTATAAATAATATCCTTCATAAATCATGTGTATGCAAATTCTGTAAGTAATCAGTCCTTTGGCAGCAGGAAATTATGGCGACACTGTTTGGCAGCCGAGGTGTATTATAAAAGGGGATGCCTTTCTCTCAGCCTGTATTGGCGTGCAAAGGGTATATTCCGAGTACATTCAGGAGATGCTTTATAGAAGACATAGGCGAAACAGTACGGCAATGTTCACTTTAGAGGAATCAGCAGGTCTAGTCAAGGTGCCATTCTGCAATCGTATACGATAAACGATAAGTCACGTGACCAAAATAATATATGGAAATGGTCACGTGACTTTTCGTACTGTAATTTAATTTTTATGAAATTTATTATTTATCGCTTATCGTATATGATTAGAAAATGGCACCTTGGCTAGGCCGCTGGATGGGTCAAGTTTATTTATTTTTTTAAGGACAAATCTTTTATTCAAAAAACATAAGTACAATAATTTAAAACGAAATCAGTAATTAGTGAAAATAAAATATCAAGTTCTAGAATGGGTCAAGTTTCTCACTTAATCAAATCATTAATTGGCCATACTTATTGATTCCTGTGTATTGTACTTTGGAGTAGGTTTTGACACGCCACATTCATCTAGGAACTTCATAAATGTGGTATTTTCCAAAATGATCTGTTAGTAATTAGTAATCATTCTATCAACCAAATCAAGCCCTGTGTCAAAAATATCTATAGTTAATTTAAACTTTCTTGAGGCAAAATAAATATAAATATAATTAAACGGTTAAACTCACGTGTATTTAGTCACTATGTGTGAAATGTTTCGAAGAGCCTATATGTCTCCATTATCAAGCACTAAGCCCGCGTTCACGCCTTGTAACTTGAGTCGCGATGTTTCGTGTAGTGAATAACGTGATTTTAACCGTTTAATTATATCTATAAGATCGATGTCGATACTTTGAGCTTTTATATATCATATTCGTAAGTACTATATTTAGTATCGTTACGAGGTAATAAGCCCATGGGTACAACATGTATACAAAAACGGTACATTTTGTACAGCTGACAGCATCGCTAAAATAGTAACAAAACAAATCGCAGGGCTCAATCTCGCTCGCTTTCAATCCACTGTTCCTAAAGTCAATGTGTAACTTTCAAATGTTGCATCCTCTTATTAACATGAGTCCAAAGAACGCAAAGGATATTTAATGACTACATACTGAAACCACGCCTCAGCTTTTCAGTTCGGCGGCGGAAGTTAGGCGACAACACATTCTTTGCATTTTGTAAAGGAAGTGACACAGCATCGCTAGTGCCACCAACGTGCAGCTATTTATATAAGAATTTTGTAAGATTACAAGTGAATGAATTGTTTCTATTTCTTTCCTGATTTGGTGTGACATGTATAATATTTTTTCAATAATTTTCCTCTAGATTATTTTATAGTTGTTACATTAACATTAGACCATCTAATAAATGAAATTCGTTGTAGTTTTTCTTACAACAAAAAATGGCAGGAAGTGCAGCATTAATTTATGTTGCATATTTATTCCTCTAACGTACTAACACATTTTTATAAAATACACTTAAACTTTTAGGAGAAAATACATCATTAGATTAGGTAAGATTGTTAAGAGATTGAAATATTCAATCTACTTTGCCCCGTCCGTACTGCCACCGTCAGAATTTCTCGCTAATTTGCCATTTATGGCAATTTTCAAACACGTTAACTAGAGCCACTAAGACAAACAATTTCTGATTCAATATTTACAGCATATGCTAAAAAATAGCAGTCCTATATGAATTTTGTTGGTATACATGAATTGCTTGTCAGTAACTTTGTGTCAGCGATTTTGGATTATGGGGAAACCGGTAAACACCCGAATACAATAAAAACCGGTATACATTCCCTAGGCTTAACATACTGAAATATTCAGTCTACTACGTCCCAAGCCTAGCATACCACCGTCAGAATTTCTCGCAGAGTTGCCGTTACGGCAATTTTGGGTGTTCCAACCAAAAACGTTAACTAGAGCCACTAAGGCAGCCAAATTCCTGGATGGCTATTGAAGTGTGTTGGCATAAGCAACTGCATATTTGGTACGAAAAGCTAGTATGTTGAACGCTGGCATGGTATGAATATTTGTAGGTCTTTGTTCTACTCATTTGTGTAAGCTCGTCGGTTGTTTTGAGGGTAGGTACAGGATTAATTGTAAAATTGTAGTTAGGTAATAACTACGGCGCGGAACTTAGTAGGTACATCTAGGTACTACGCAAGAATTCGGTCCGGGAAAAGAGAAACATAATAGTACATTATATCAGAGGCCGGGAAAATGAGGATTTCCGGCCAAGTTGGTATATACGAGGATAACCGGATAGGTAACGAGGCCGGGAATCCGTTTTCAAGCCGAGGCATGTATAGTGCTTTTCTCAAACATACAACGAAATAAAAAAAAAGTCTATTTTAAGGATCGTAAAGACAATATTTCGTTGCATGTTTGAGAAATTATATTTTACTCACCCAACTTCTAAAATAAAATAAAATAAAACGAGAACTGCATTTTCGTTCACGAATGATTTTTTACCTTTTACATTTGCCATATAAAATAGTATAGGTACTTAGAATGCTTACATGACAATATTTTATTTAAATCAATTAACGGATTAAACATATTCACTATTATGATTTCAACTTGGAATTATTACTGGGATTTATAATCAATTCTGCAATTGAAAAAGTCAACATCAATGCTTTGGGAAATAAATAAAATATTTTTAATATTACGCGTAAGCAAAATATTTTTGACAACAAAAATGGCGTATTGTCAAAAATGACTTCGGGTGTTAATAAACGCCTGTACAAAAAGTGATGGGTTTTAAAATACAAACGTGTAGCGATAAACACTGGTCTGATAATTCTGGTATAACCGATACGTGGTGGCAGAAAGAAAACGTGGGTATCGACTTAGGGATCGGAGTGTCACCGCTAATTCATTGAGTGTAAGTGGATTGGAGTGTCACCGCTAATTCATTGAGTGCGAATGTCAGAGAGTGGCGATTATGGGCATTATCTTCTAATATGCGCATAGGATACTTACGAGATAGCTAAGTCCAGCAGTAGACAATAGGCTGATGATTAAGGGCTGATGTAGTCATGAGCGTCTTTTGTTTCATTTTTAATTCTTTGCTGTCCTTTGCCATAAATAATCCTCAGTTTAAGGTTCCGTAGTTGTTCAAAAACGGCTGGGCTGATTATGTTTGAAATAGTTATTTAAAGTATTTGGTCAAAACTATTCGGGAGTGGTTATCTCCGAAAGCATTAACATTTTCTATTATTATCCTACCACTTTGCCGGCGTGGTTTATATGTATAAGTAGGTACCTAATTGTGATTACCTAATTTGAAATTTGGTACACGTGTACCCAGGGACCGGAACCGGTATTTTACAAAAATCTGGAAATATCCTCATATTTTAAAATGTTTCATGCTGTTTATGTACTGCTCAACGTTTTAAGTAATTTACAATAGCATTTGTAAACCGAAGAACGAAAACAGAACCGTTCTTTTTGTATGGAGAATATAACGGTTCCGGTCCCTGGGTGTACCAAATCACAAATTTGAAGTACTAACGGCCATTAAGCTATAATGCGGACAGACGGACATGGCGAAACTATAAGGGTTCCTAGTTTACTACAGAACAATTTTAGTACAGGTGGTGCCTTTTTAGGCTCTAGTGCGAGAAATGTGTCATTTTACGTCAGGTCCAAAACTTCGGAGGGCCATCTGCACTAAAAAACGTCGTACGAGACACGTGCAAAAACGAAACTCATAACTCGTGTCGATTTAAAACATCGCCACTGGTTTCGAATTTCATGTTTTCGCACTTGTGTTGTAATGTACCATTATATCAGGTCCTAATTTATTATTTGCAGATATTTTAACACATGATACTTTACATTAAAATAATGAACTTTAAATATAAATTAAGAAATCTTTTCATGTAATTTTTTTGATTTCATTTTCCTAACAAAAAAAAATAATTATAATTTCGTCTAAAAAAAATCATCATGTGTATTATCATATGTCACAATAACACTGTCTGTCATGTCATCAAACGACACAATCCAACGGAAAATAACATGACATTGACAATCAAATATTTAATTGATCGACGTGAAGTGGCCAGTTCCAGTTAAGTGGTATATAAAAGTGGTACGAGAATCTGTTCAAAGAGTTTTTATTTAATAATCACATAAACAGGGTGTCTTTACGTAGCAAATTTGTTTTTCCGTTTTCTCCAAAAAACATCGTAAAAGCTATAATGTTTCACGGTTTAATATACTCCAGAGACCGAGTACTATCAGCTGTAAAAATATCTGCATCTAATAAATTAGGTCCTTGTATAATGTCGTTCATAACCAGAGATCGGACAAATGTGCGTCATTGTTCTCAATATTATGGATATGACAAAATTTGATTAAATGAATAATTACACGAATAGATTCTTGAAATTTGATTTCAAAGCTTTGATGTGACTATTTAAAAAGGTTTCAATAGTTATCGGTGTCAAATATGTAATTTTCTGAAAATGATTAATTATTCAATCAACTTAGGAATCATGTCCATATTATTGTGAACAATGACGCACGTTTTTCCGATCTCTGTTCATAACTTACGACACAACACAACATTTGAACAAAATTCCCTCTTCCGTCGGATAAATTCATCCGCGCACTAATTGCCACGACAGATAAATTATTACCGTTTTAATTGTTTATCCCAAGTTGCGATCGCCGGCGCAGTTAACTTCGTTCATTTGTCTTTTGCTAACTTGATAAACCGTGTCCATTCGAGCGATTTGAATTGACAACAATTTGATAACGAGTTTAATTGGTTACTAGGGTCGAATTATTTTAACAAAATAAAATAGTACATTACGACACAAGTGCGAAAAACATGAAATTCGAAACGAGTTACGATGTTTTAAAACACGACCGATATTGTTTTAAATCGGCATAAGCTACGAATTTCGTTTTTGCACGTGTCTCGTACGACGTTTTTTAGTACAGATGGCCCTTCGATGTTTTGGCCCTGACGTAAAATGACCCACTTCTGCTCGCACTAGAGAGAGCCTAATAAAGGCACCATCTGTAGTAAAAAAGTTTTTTATTTGCCTTCTTTAAACAAATATGTATATTGAAAATATTTGCCAATTTATTTTTTTGTGGGTACCTAGTGTACCTACATACGTATAATATTTCTTGTTCTACAAAAAAAACTACAGATTCCATTGGTTGGAATATTTATTTACTTTAGTAGTGTGCCTGGAGTTACATGTGCACTGTGCAGCCCTACTCCGAACTTCGAAATCCGCCAATTTCGAGAATTTGTCTCTATCACTCTAATAACACCTTCGTTGGAGTGACAGAGACAAATCCTCGATATTTACGAATTTCGAAGTTAACGGTAGTAGCCCTGCTGCTATAGTCGTAGCAGATATAGTTAATATAGGAAATAATAAAAAATCTTTTACGTGAACGTTAATAAACGTACCTACAGATCATCAAAAACTGCAATGTATAGGCAAAACAATTTCATTTGTTCTATGGAGATGTTCTATGGCGCAATGGACGCAACGGTAAAAAAAAACAATTTCAATCATCTTGGCACATGACACCAGATACATAGTATTACCGGGTTTCATTTAAAGTAAGTAACATCAACATTCCGTAGCAAGTTTGAGAAAAATATCATTTTTTCTCTCTAAATAATGTAACTTAGGAAATATTCCCTCATGTATGACAAAAACAAGATAAACACGCGCAAACTGAAAAAAACCTCTGCAACGTTATCGCGTTTCGGCTCGATTAGAGAGAAAAAGCTTCACCCAGTCGTATTGCACAAAGTCATTTCCATACTATTAAGCCCTTACGTCCTTGCTCCCAGGGTGGAAGTGTTATTGGTTCACTCCATGTGGAAGAAAATGGCGACTTTGCTACTGAGTAGGTTATGCTTATATTGCTTTTAGAGTTGCCATCATAGGGTGAGTTTTTAGTTATTCATCGTTTAAATTTTATAGGGTTAATTTTGAGGTCATACAGATGAACTTTTACTACGGGACTGACATCCGATTCGAGAAAAAATCTGATGTTCCATACATATCTCAGGGTTTGTAACTTTGTATGGTAGGTACATAAATATGACCTCAGTAATAACCCCCTAAAGTTTGACCGGTGAATAAAAAAACAATCTGTATAATGGAGCGGAGGGAGCTCATACATGTATGAGCAGTGACCTATTTCACCATAGTTACAAGTGTGACAATTAATACAGTCAAGTGCAAAAATAAGTATCGAAAGAATCCGCTCATAAATATGTTACGACGTTCGTATTACACAGAATTAGAGTCCACTGGGACATATTCTTGAACATTTTTGTGAACACCTTATTTTGTCTTTGACTGTACATGTTATTAAATGAGATCTCATTATATTATATCTCATCATAAAGCCATCTATGAACATTTTATCGGCTTCAAGTAACTTTGTGTGGGATTCTCTATTGCCTCCGAATAAAATGCGTTTCTTCGTTAATTTAGATTTATTTTCACCAGCTAATGATTTTACTTCTTTCACACCACGTCTTACACACCACACATTCTTTCGTTCCCCATTCAAATCGTTCTCCCGTCCCTCTCGCACCGTCTACCATCCTTCTCTCACACGTACGCTCCGTTCCACTCATCTTCTTACGTTCCGATCCTACATTCTCGGCCGTCCTGCAGAATATCTGCCCTCAGATATCATTCCCGTCCATTCATCTTCACATCATACAAACATCTTACGTTAAAGTTGTCCAACAAAACAACAACTGTCTTAAATACATTGTGCTCAACATAGCACTTTACATAATAACAGCATTTTGGCAACATGAAATTTAAGGTAACAGCGTAAATAAACAACTTATAAAAATATTCTAACAACAGTCTATGTTATGTAACGATCTTTGACATCTTTAAAATTTAATCTAACTTAAAAATACTTATTTGTGAGATCACTGAGATCAGGTTTATCCGCTTAGGTTCCGTCTTTAAAATATACGCTATGAAAATATGTAACCGAGAAATAAGGTATCTTACGTGCATCACCATCATCAAAAAAATCAAAAATAAAAGGTTAAAATCCTACCAGTTACTCGCAGTCTTCGTCAGGCCACCTCTTCATGAAGTCTGCCGCCGTAGATGTCCTGTTCGGCCCCTCCGTACCGCTGTAAAGCTTCTCCACGTCGTAGCGATCATTACGCTTCACCTTAGTTACCTTGTAGGGTCCTAAGAATTTCGGCTTAATCTTTAGACCTGGCCCAAACCGTGTTCTTTTAATCGCAACAAGATCACCTACTTCATACTTAGAGCTCTGCTTCCTCTTTTTATTAAAACTCTTTATGTTTTCCTCTTGGATCTTCTGAATCTGTTCTTTGGCCTTCTGCCTTAGAATTTCTCTTTCTTCATCAAACTGGGCTATAATTTCTTTTTGTAACAGGTTTAATATTTCTACATCCTCTTTGCAGTTCATCTTAGTACCGGTCAACAGCTGGAAAGGTGAGATATCTATGCTTCTCTGATACGTACTATTTATAGCTCTCTGTACTCGTCCCACGTGCTTGTACCATAGAGACTGATCTTCTATGCATAACTTGGTCAACATCGGTATCATAATACGATGGATTCTCTCTACTTGGCCGTTACTCCTGGCTACTCCAGTCGTAATAGTCACATGCTGGATACCCTCATCTTCACAGTACTTCTGGAAAGCTCCGCTCGTGAATGTCGTACCTCTATCGGTAATAATGCGTATTGGGTTACCGAATGTCTGCTGCTGTAGTTGCAACCTGCTAATTACTTCAGCACTGGTTGTTGACTTCGTTGGGTAGAGCCACACAAACTTTGTGAATGCGTCCACAACTGTCAGTATATGATTGTAACGCTTCTTTGTTTCAGTCAACGGTCCAATGTGGTCTAAATGCAACGTATGCAGTGGCGTTCCTTCTTTTGCAATAGGATTCAAAAATCCTTCTTGTTTGCCTTCTTTTCTGGTAGCTAATAAACAAGGTATACAACCTGTAATTACTTCTTCAATCTTCTTGTCCATGTTTCTTATATAATAATCTTTGCTTATGGCCTCTTTCATCTTTCTCATGGCAAAATGGCCATTACTGTGTACCTGCTTGATAACCTCTTTTTCCATAATCTTAGGTACCACCAGTTGCCGCTGATCACCTTTGTAAAGTATGTCATTTTGCACATAAAAGTCATTGTAATTTCCATCTTTCAAAATCAGCTGTTTAATGGCATTGAGCTCCTCATCTTTTTCTTGAGCTTGGCTAATCTTCTCATGCAAGCTTACCACAATGGCCACGTATGGATTCCGGCTAAGAGCATCTGCATGTGGCATCTTAACACCCGGTCGATGTTCTATCTCATAGTCATACTGGTCCAGTAGTAGTACCCATCTTGCCACTTTAGCTGTCAGATCTTTCTTTTTCAAAGTGAGCTCAAACGCTTGACAGTCTGTAACAATCTTAAAGTGAATACCAAATAGGTAATGGTGAAACTTCTTCACAGATTCCACAATAGCTAGAGCTTCGAGTTCATAGCTTGAATATCGACTTTCTGCTTCACTTGTACGTCTACTTCTATAGTATACAGGGTGCAGTTCTCCATCTTGACTTCTCTGCATAAGTATACCTGCCAGAGCCTGGCTCGACGCATCTGTGTGAAGTTCTGTGTGTAACTTCGGATTGAATATCTTTAAAACTGGTTCACTCGTCAACTTAATCTTTAAAATGTTATAGGCTTCCCTTTGTTCTTGACCAAAAACAAACTTAGCATCTTTTCTCATCAAGTCAGTTAAGGGTCTTGCTATCTGTGCATAATCTTGTATGTACTTACGGAAGTATGAGGTCAATCCAATGAAACTTTGTACTTGTTTAAAATCTCTTGGCTCTGGATAACATGCTACTGCCTTAATTTTGTCTGGACTTGGCTGTACCTGCCCTTCTTTGATAAGATGCCCTAGGTACTCAATCTCTTTGCATATCAGGTGTGCCTTCTTCCAATTAATTTCCAAACCATACTCCGCAGCTACTTCCAATACTCGTTCCAGCTTTGAGAGTGCATCTTGCTCCGTCTGACCTGGAATTATTATATCGTCAATGAATACCATCATAACACCTTCTTGAATTAAATCTTTAAAAATAATGGTGATGAATCTCATGAAATACTTCGGTGAGACTGATAAACCGAATGGGGCTCTTAGGAATTCCCATTGCCCATGGTGCGTAACAAACGATGTATATGGGACTGACTCCTTGCTTATCCTTAAATGGAAGAACCCATTTTTCAAATCAAGCACACTGAACAACTTAGCATCCTTCAACTTGTCAATTAGGTCTTCGATCAGTGGTAGAGGAAACTCATCTTTAACCATTTTCCTGTTAAGTAGTCTATAATCAACACACACTCTGGTTGAACCATCTTTCTTTTTTACTAAAACTAACGGGCTAGTGTACTCAGAAAAACTCACCTGTATAATTCCTTTCTGCATCCATTCATCTACCTGCTCTTCTACAATCTGCTGTTCTGCCAATGAAAGTCTTCTCGGACGTTGTGCCACGGGGATGTCATCTTTCAGTATGATCTTGAGTTCGATTGGCGCCTCCTTTGTTTGTATAGGTTTGTATTCAGCCACCAGTCGTTCCACCTCTTCTTTAACAACGTTGTTGTGAATGTGACCTGAAACATCACCCTCATTCACACAATTCACCCTCGCCAACCATCCGTCATCCTCTGATATGAACTTTACGGAACCCTCGCGCATAACCATCACTACAGTATCCAGAAATTCACGACCTATAATTACTGGAAATGGCATAGCATCATTGGATACAATATGGAATATTACATCGTTATAACACTTCCCGTCAATTATAACACTTTGGTAAAACTTTCCAAGCGATCTTACCACCGATTGTCCAAATCCGTTTATCACTTTGTCCTCAACGCACATTTCCACTTTTAATTTATTAAACACGTCCAATCTAATAAGGTTTAATGCACTACCCGAGTCAATTAATGCGCTTACATCCATTCCGCATAAATAAATCAATTTCATCGGCTCATCGGAAATATTTTCAATCTTTTCGTCGTGTTTGTTTACATCCAAATGCCGGCCGCTGACAATGACATCCGCCATAGTGAAGTTGTCATCGATGCGCGCTTCCTCGTTGGCCGATTGCCCGAACATGGCCGACCGCCGCCGACTATCCGTCGCCGCCGCCGAACCCGATGATTGCTGTCTCCCTTTGTCGTTACGGAAATCGTGAGACGACTTCGCCGCCGGAACATCGCCGCGCTCTTTTAAATTGTTCGATGTACACTGACTTCCGATATGTCCAAACTCGTTACACCGAAAACATTTGACGCCCTTCGTACATGTCAAAGCCAAATGATTATCTTCGCCGCATTTATAGCACCGTTTTCGACCTGCCGACGATGATGAATAATTCTTCATATTATCTTTTTCTATCTTATTATGATTAGGTTTAACTTCTTGCACTTCTTTCTTCGTTTTCATCTTCATCTTTTCGTATAACTGTAATTTTTCTTTTAGGACCGGATAGGTAGTTGCGCCGTACAAAATAGCTTTGTTAAGCTCGTAATCCGTTATGCCGTCGATAATGTATTGTATAGCTATGTAATCTGGGAATTTTGCGCGTTTACCCAACTCCTTCATGACCAGCATATACTGATAGTAGGACTCTTCCTTCTTCTTCTTTCTACTACCCATCAGCTCGTGCATCTCCTTGATGTTAATGGAATCCGGGAATTCTTTAAATACTGCCGCTTTGAGATCTTCGTATTTTTTGAAGGTTTTCTCGGATTGTAGCCATAGTGCCGCCGTGCCGACTAAAGATCTTCGCGCTACAATGAGGATCTGGGCTTCCGTCCAACTGAAGATTTCTGCGTTGTCTTCAATATCTTGAGCCCATTTCGTCGATGAATGCGCCTTGTCGTCGCCGCTGAACTTCGGTATTCCGTCTAATACCATATTAAAATTGAAACTTCCATCGGACGCCATTTTTTTTCCTATGAAAATTTTCCAATTTTTTCAATTTCGTCGTTTCTTAAATATTCTTGAGGCAATCCCACTTCTGACACCAAAATTATGTGGGATTCTCTATTGCCTCCGAATAAAATGCGTTTCTTCGTTAATTTAGATTTATTTTCACCAGCTAATGATTTTACTTCTTTCACACCACGTCTTACACACCACACATTCTTTCGTTCCCCATTCAAATCGTTCTCCCGTCCCTCTCGCACCGTCTACCATCCTTCTCTCACACGTACGCTCCGTTCCACTCATCTTCTTACGTTCCGATCCTACATTTGTAATATTATAAAGTTTATGGAATAAAACTATTTTAACAGATATCGCATATATTAATCAAATACAACTACATCCCGACGTTTCGAACACTTTACAGGGTTTGTGGTCTACGGGTGTCTATCGGTAACTATCGCGGTAAAAGAAATAATCTTAATATTATATCATAAAGTTGTTACTATAAACTAAGAATGATTTTTTGGCTTTACTTAACGAATCTAGATTTAATACTTAAAAAATTAAATTAGGTCGTCAAAATGATGTGTGAAGATAAAAAATAATAATTTATTTATTTATTATTATTTATTCATTTTATATTCCAATAAGTTTCACAGCATAACAGTAAAAACCAAATCACTGTGAACTAAAAATTTACAAAACAAATAGGTACTTAAAAACTATTTCAATTTGGGCGACGACGTAACGACGTGGCTCCGTTGCGTTGTCTGATCTGACGTAGGATTCGGCAGATTGCCCCTGAACTGCCGAAACACGACGCCCTTCGGCCAGAAGTCGACACTCGCGATGGTGTCCTGCAGCGGGCGCGGCATGCGCCTCTGTAGATCATCTACTTTACTCACGCTTTATTTTATAATTTAACATGTAAACCATCGAAATATGGAGTAACAGCATTAACTATTGAAATAAGTACAGAATTGAAAATAGATTATCTTATTTCCCAAATAAAAAAAAAACTAGTTCCAATGGCTGCACGCATTTCTCCGCTCGAAAACACAAAGCCAATAGAAAAGTCACGTTTTTTTCAGTTACATGACGATGCACTCGCCTAAACCCGATTATAATACTATATCGCACTCCTAACTCTAAAAAATACTAAAAACAAACAATTCTAAGCTTTATACCAACGGGATAGATCACAGGGCAACAGTCATGCGAGGTTGGATGAATTTTAGTTGAAAGCGTGATACGTTTTTTTTTCTTTTTTTTTACACGGCATACCTAGAGAGAAACATGGAAACACGAGAGGCCAGTTAATCCGTAGAAATCAACTGCCAACTGGTGGACACGCTTTAGGAAATAGTACATTACGATCAGAGATCGGAAAAATATGCGTCATTGTTCGCAATAATATGGACATGACTCCTAAGTTGATTGAATAATTAATCATTTAATCATTATATTTTCTTCGGTTACCGCGAGGATTACACATGAAATAAAACTGATGACTAATAAAAATACACATGAAATAAACGGATGTTATCCGCAGACCACGAACCCTGTAAAGTGTTCGAAACGTCGGAATGAAGTTAAAATTAGTTAATATACGCGAGTTTATCCGTTTTCATAGTTTTATTTCACATTTAATCATTTTCAAAAATATACCTATTTAACATCAGTAACTATGAAAACCTTTTTAAATAGTCACCTTAAAGCTTCGAAATCAAATTTGAAGAAATTATTCATTTGATTATTCGTTCAATCAATTTTGTAGTCATGTCCATATTATTGCAAACAATGACGCACATTTGTCCGATCCCTGATTAGGACACAAGTGCGAAAAAAGTGAAAATCGAAACAAGTAGCGATAAATTAAAAGGAGTGTTTTAAATCGACACGAGATACGAATCTTCTTTTCGAGCGTGTATCGTAATGTAGTAACATCGTAGAGTTTTTCAGTACAGAACTTTGGAGACCCAAAGTTTCGCAGTTTCTAATAATAATAAAGGAACGTTTCATACAAACATATTGAAATATTTTGGAAAATATACTCGTAGTGGATCTTGCTCAGCATCATTGACTCTATAGACCATCCTACCAATTTTAAGCCTACCTAAAATGTCAGCCGTGTGGTGACGGCAGTAAGAATACATTTGTCACCACCCCAACTCCTCCTGCGGGTATCGTAAGAGTCGACTAAGAGATTGAAGTGTCACTGACCACTATTTGATAAAAGATTGATGATGGGCAGCAGCGTCATCAATGTCATCATAGTGGACACATTACTGCGATTGCCAATCCGCTTGCCCAGCGTGGCGGTTATGGGCATTTACCTCCTAATGCGTTTATTTATACGCATAGTCAATAGGAGAGGCCTACGTTCAGCAGTGGACTATCATAGGCTGATGATGAAACGATGATGAAAATGTAAAAAAAAATTGAGAACTGCTCTTAAGGGAAATTGTTTATAATTGTAAACTGTCACAATTCACCAACTACAATATTTAAAACAGTCCATAATTCCCTTGCCGTATAACAGTGATAAATGAAACCCCACCGGCGACTGACGTGGCAATAAGCGAAATGACATTACTGACGGTAAACACGGGTCCCGTGTTCGCTGAACTTCATTTTATCGAAATTTCTAGGAAATCGTTCAAAGTCAAAGGAAGATATTCAAACAAAATTTTGCAAGCACTGTGGATAGCAAGTACTTTTGGGTTAACTAGAAAAGTGATTTTCCAGAATTTTGCATCTAGGGAGGTACCTAAGTACGGTGTTACTAACGAAAGTGTTAGTTTTTTAATTACTTGAGTTAATAGTATTCCGCTTACCGACCGTGATGCATGCAATGTTATTCATCACACTTGCGAGCAAAAAAAATTGTTTTAAGTCAATAGTACATTATGCATCAAGGGAGGTAAGTACGGAATTATTAACGAGAGTGTTAGAAGCCCGACGCCGTTAGGCGGAGGGCTTTTATGACTCGAGTTAGTATTCCACTTACCGACCGTGATGCATACAATGTTTTTCATCACACTTGCCGACAAAAAAATAATTTTTAAGACATAACATTATTAAATAACGTACTGACATTTCTATTACTCCCTAGGGAATTTCACTTTTCTATTACTCCCGCTGCGCGCGCAAACAATGGCGCGCTTAGTCAGCAAGTGTGATGAAAAATATATTTTTTATAAAAGTGGAATTTCACTTTTCTATTACTCACGCGATGCATGCAAGTAATGGCGGTTTAGCGATCACAGTAATGTGCCCACAATAATGACGTTGCTGCCCATCATCAATCTTCTATCAATGAATGATCAGTGACACTTCAATCCCTTAGTCGACTCTTGCGACACCTGCGGAAAGACTTGGGGTGTGACAAATGTATCCATACTGCCGTCACCACACGTCACAAATGTTCCAATTAAATTATGCATTTTGCCTTCCGTTTGTTGGAGGACATAAAGCAAAAAGTTTGTTAACAACAATGATTGTATTGTTTCTATGTCAGTGTTCCACAAAATTAAATAATTTATTTACGTGTCCGAACGGGCATCAACACAAACGCGAGGCTTATCGTTCCCATATCTACGGTACAGTTGGCAAAAATGGGAATATAATACACTGTACTGCAAAATAATCCAGAGTAAATTTTTACCCACTTGCCAAAAAGAGGGCTAATTCTGAGGTCACGTTAGTCTGAATCCATTAGTGAAATTGTACCGAGGGACCAACGCGAAAAAAATGAGCTGGTAAATTTCGTCTACTAAAATCTGCGAGTTTGAATCGAACTGATTTTTTTGTAATTCGATAGTTGTCATAATAATAAAACTTAATCAATATGAGAATTAACTAATAATGCGATTCAGTTAAATGCGATACAGCTAAAATAAATGCCAAAAAAATGCAATATGAACCTAGACCATGAACAAATTAACAGATAGGACGGTAATTAGCAACCTCGTACGTTAGTATTGAATGAAAACTGAGATAAGAGCTTTATTTCAGGTAGATATTTGTTACCACCCCAACTCTTTGTGCAGGTGTCGTAAGAGCCGACTAAGGGATTGACGTGTCACAGACCATTCTTTGATAGATGATTGGTAGACAGCAGCGTCATCATAGTCATATTACTGCGATCGCCAATCTGCTTGCCCAGCAGGCGATTATGAGTATTAACCTCTTAATACGCACAGTTAATATAAGAGGCCTATACTTCGGTCACATAGCTCTCAGAGACCACAACAACTTGGAGAGATTTGTAGTGATGGGAAAAGTGGATGGTAGGCGACCCAGAGGTGTCGTCCAACCCGATGGTGTAACCAGATATCAGCGCAAATGGACACCACACTGAGCAACGCTTTCCACAAAGCAACCAATAGGGAGAACTAGAGAGCTGCAACAAAAGCCATTAGAAAGCGGAGTCACGATCCTCAACAGCGAGGGACCGACTCAGAAGAAGAATACAGCAGTGGACTGAGATAAGCGGATGATGTGATTTGTTACTTAGTAGACGATAACGCTTTCCTCGAGCATGGTTGTCTTCTATTCTTCTTCGTTATTTTCTGTATTTAAATATAAGGTGTTTTTAAATTAGTCACGGATACCTTAGGGTATGCATGTGTTCATGATAACGGACAACTTTCCTTATGAGACTCATATCGAAATCTTGAAAAAAAAAACACCTTTTCATACAAAGTGGTTTCATGGGGTGATCAACATTTCATAGAAAGTGATTTTATTTTTTAGATTTTTCGATATGAGTCCCATAAGTAAAATGATTCCTTATCATGAACACATGCATACCCTAAGGTATCCGTGACTAATTTGAAAGCACCCTGTATACGTATGAGTATATCATCGCTTAGTAATCTTAGTATAGTATACAAGGCAGGGGGCTCATACTAGACAATTATTTAGGGTCGCCGTCATCGAAAGCTAGGAGGAGTAGGTACTATAATACATAAGCTTTGATTGACGTTGCCGTGGGTCTAGGACAATTTGTGAAAGAATATTCTTTACTGTTTTTTTACCTAAGTACATTACGGTGAAGGAAAACATCGCGAGAAAACCTGCATATACCTGCGAAGAAATTCAAGGGTGTATGTGAAGTCCCCAACAAGGACTGGGCCAGCTTTGGGACCACGCAAAATAGGCACGTCTGATGTCAAGTTGCTGAAAAAATGCCCAGAATACAACAACTACAACAACAGCAACCTAACTGTACCCAATCAATTTAACTTGGCTGACAGTACGATGACGGAAGCTTTGTTCGGGAGCTTTAGATAAGCTTTTATTACCTGCCAATCCTGCCTTCACATTCTTCAGGCTTTGGCGCGCAAGTTCTTTGTAGGAAATATGAAAAATGAGAAACTTTCTTACGAGATAAGCAACTTGGTCGCTATGCAATCATCGCACAACGAACAAATAAAACAAAACAAATACTTACTTATTTTTAGCAGGTAGGTAGTCCCTTGCCGCTGCGAGGTCGCTGAAGTGTGCTCAGGCGTACCCGTGACCTCGCCTTAAAGCATCTTGGCGGCAGACCGTGGGGTTTTAATGGGTAGACCAGGGCCTCATTAGCCCTGAGAGTTCAAAACAATTCTCAAATTCTTCCCCCAACACAGACACGACATACCTACCGATAAAAGATGACAACTCTTTTCCCACTCCAAAAAACTTCCCTCACAAATTGAAAGACCTATGGGCCTTAAGCCCTGGGAGTCCTACACTACATAATCACCCGGGTCCGTCCCCCGAGCCCGGGTGGTATGCGTAACGCATTTCTCCACGAAAAAAAAAGGTAGGTAGTCCCTTAGCTGACCTTTCAGCAGCTCATTCCACATCAAAACATTCACTAGTTACGGGACTTATGTCCTCAAAGTTGTACATTCTCAATTGAACTTCATCACGACGTTCAAACATTTTACAGGGTTCGTGGTCTGCGGGCGACTCCCACAAACCCTGTAAAGTGTTCGAATGTTCGTGATGAAGTTAAATTTAATTAATATTCGCGAGTTTATCCGTTTTCATTCATTTATTTCATGAGTAATCATCGCGGAAACCGAAGAAAATATTAGTAGTATTTTACCAAGAAAATGTCTCACTGATTCTGATATCTGTACTTGATTGCTTTACCGTTGCTGACAGTCCAATGATGGAAGCGTATTTGTTCCAGAGCTTTAAATAAGCTTTTATTACCTGCCAATCGAACCTCGCAAATTGCTCAACCCTTCTTGATCCGTCAAGCGAAAAATATGAAAATATTTGAACGGTTTTCTACTTCTGACGTTTCTATTGTTGAGGCTTTGCTCTTACTCGTAGTAGCTGCCATTTTGTTTACGTAGTACTTAGCTTTATCAAATTTAAATGAAACATAAAGATTGAAAATTGACTGCTACTACACATATACAGAGGTTTAAAACCTTTAAGTCGTATATTTCTTGTATAATTAACGTTTTTTTTAAACAAAATTGCAATTTTGATAAACTTGACCAACAACTTTCTGCCTGTCTATTTAAGTGTCAAGCCAGCCTAATATAATTGTATGAAGGAAAATAGGCAGTAACTAAATTTTTTATTTATGCAAAAACGACTAAATTTTATCGTTCTGTTTTGCTCTAAAGTTAGGATGAACAATATAAATACGTGAAAAACCATACAATGCTGTGTCAATGACAAACATTCACAATAGGTACTATTATTATTACAAACATTTTCTCATTAAAACTCATCAACTTTGAATGCCATTTTATCTGTGAATTGTTTGTCATGACCGAATCTTGGTAGATGCAATCTAAATTTTATTACTTTTACAAGGAAGTCTCGTTTCAAGTTATAATTGACCAATAAATTTAAAGTTCTGTCAGGATCTCTTTGAATAATATAATAACTTGACTTAAAGTATGCACCTATTTATTTATCAGTACATATTATATTATACAGAACGACAGACTATTTCACATTTTCTAATAGGTAAAATACACATAATAGTCATTTAAATAACTACTATTCTCTCCTATTCATAGTCTAACTAGTCTATTTGTACTCCATGTCAATTCCCATGAACTGAACAAAGTTCTGGCGATTTTCTATAGCATCAGTGACTTTCCGCCCCTGTTTTAGAGTTCAATCTTTAGTACCTATGAATCTGACAGCTGCTTGGACCTCACGCCTACGCAGCGCTGTATTTGTAGTATTTCGTAGATTTTACCGACTGGTTTTAGAACTAGTGATACCAATTTAAAGAAGGATTTTTACGTAAGACTTTACGTAAAAATACAACCTCTTTAAATTGACATCACTAGTTCTTACGTCCTTTTTAATACGTCTACCGGGCAAGTTTCCCAATAATTTACGACCCGTTAATTCTGGAGCACTCGGTAAGCGGCCGATTTATCGTCTGCTTTTTGTAAACAGTCTAGGTGTTTGTAAACGTGTGGACGGGCTTGACAAACGGCTGTTTTAGGATAAGTATAATCGATTTAGAAAGGTTTAGTTCGGCTCTGTTTTACGTATGGCCATATTATGAACCCAATAAACCGCAACATATAATTTTTAGTACAGATGGTGCCTTATTTAGGCTCTAGTGCGAGAAGTGGCTCATTTTACGTCAGGTTCAAAACTTCGGAGGACCATCTGTACTAAAAAACATCGTACGAGACACGTGCAAAAATAAAATTCGTAACTCGTGTCGATTTATAACACTCCCTTCGGTCGTGTTTTAAAACATCGCCACTCGTTTTCGTGTTTTTCGCACTTGTGTCGTAATGTACTGTATTATATAAATATCTACACAATATTCTTAACTCAACATTAACGTAGTGTGTGCATAGTTTTGAAGTTTTTTTTATTGTACAGTCGAGTTTGAATGTTTAGCACTTTGCGGTTTAAGTTAATTAAGTTGTGTTGTATGTACTATGCACGTCCAATGTAAAGTGAGGCACAAACTGCTAAGCATTCATTTTCCTCGTCGGTACTGTCGAAAAATGTATCCACCACCAATTCCTGACCCACTGCAGACGAACCATTTCAACGTCACAATATAAATCACAGTGTAGGAAATGTCGTACATTTTAATTCCAACGTTAGTCAGTCAATAATTCTACCGATACGTGATAATTTAAGTTTATTGTCAGTCAATATTATTAAGTATGATTGTACCATACCTGCTGGCAAACCTTAAATAAATAGGTAATTTTACTGTTTGCATTTGTTTTACAGCACTTAATATATAGTTATCAGAATGCAATACATTTATTTATTTATTTATTTAAACTTATTGGATTACTATAAGGATTACTATAAGGCCTATGAAACCATAGACTAACTATTTTTCTTTAATTTATAATGAAACTAGGATTTGGTACGGCCAGCTCCATAAATACAGGATGGTTTTTTATTAACCGGCCAAACTTAGGGGGTTCATTTTGAAGTCAGATGAACTTTTACTTTAGGACCGACATCCGATTCAAGAAATAAAAGTCTGATGTTCCGTACAAACTCTGAAATATTAGTATGTGGACATTTTCATTTTTAGCGACACCCAATTAGCGTGAAATTAAAAAAACCTTAATTGCAGTCAGCTTTGTAACGACAGCCAAGTACAATATCTTTAGAAATTTAAACTGGATCGGCGTTTTTAAATTCTAATATGGCTTATAGTTTGTAACATGAACACCAAAACCGGGTTATTATCGAAATTTAGTGCTCAATTTTCGGTAAAGTTAAGTTAAAACTTCACGCTAACTGGGTGACCCAAAAATGAGGACGATAGGGAACATCAGATTTTTTTTCTCAAATCGGATGTCGTTCCCATAACAAAAGTTCATCAATATAACCTCAGAAATAACCCTCTAAAATTTGGGCGGTGAATAAAAAATCTCTCTGTAACGATTTTGATCTTTAAGTCTTTGACAAAAGTTGTAAAATTCGTTGTGTCACGTGACCATACGATGCTTGTCTCTTCGTGAAGCTATAAAGCGTAACATTTCGGGAAACAAGAGCAGTAGTAGTAAACCGAATACTGTGTCTGTGCTCACATTCAGATCATCCGGATAGTTCGCCAAAGTGGAACTGAATACGCTACCGAAAACCGAAACTGGACATAGTAGAAATAGGTCATACAGCGTTCACGATGAAGGTCTCTGCCCATTAGACCGTACCATACATAAATATGGACGTATCAGATAAAAAGCTATTCTTTGTATTGAAAAGTATGAGACTATGCCCACTAGGACGTTCCGGCGCCGGCCAACGCCGTCTCATACTTTTCCATACAAATAATCGTTTTTTGTCTGATACGTTCATGCTAGGGTTATGGTATGGTATGGTCTAGTGGGCAGAGACCTTAACGGGCGTCTTTACTGTGGACATTGCCAAAGTTAACAGTTTTGGGACATACGGATTAGGTTTTGACCATATAATTTTTAAGAAACAGAATCCACTTATCGGTTTGTATTTGTCTAACAAGAAAATTAGGACTCTGGAGCTCTTAACATTCATATGTTCAAACAGAGATTGCTCTATATATTGAAAACCACTTGGGTACTTACTACATTTGAAGTAGTTATTTTAGCAGATCAAAGTTCCAATCCGCGACCTGAAATAAAAGCCGCATAGCCTAAGAAAGTTTTTTTAACAGTACAAAGTTAAGAAATAGCACTTTAAAGTTTATAGTGTAGCGAGCTCTGGATTGTCTTCTTTTAAAAACAAGCCAACTTGCTCGGACAAGACCAAAGTTGCGGAAAAACATCCCAAAGTTTCTTGGACTAGTGCACTGAAAATGTAAATATGTGTTACGAAACAGGTTTTCAATATATTTTGCATAGAATTACTCCTTTGGCAGCTTACTTGGAAAGTTTCGATTCATGAAAATGTCAACTGTTGGGTGCAGAAATAAATTTCACTGTAAATAAATAAAGTATAGGCAATACTTAAAGCCATCTTGCAAAAAACGGGATGTTACTCAAAAACCTAAAAATACGACCGTATTATTATTTCTATGAGATCGTGTATGTATACATTTTTTTGGCTCTCTGTTTGCACCTATATTTTTTACCTTGACTGTACTGTACCAGAATGGTTCTACGAGTAAATAAGGAATTCAATGGTTTCCAAAGACTCGGCAACACGCATGTGTATCCTAGAGTTGCAAGTGTTTATATGCTAGGGTAACTGCTTACCACAGACCAGTTATTCCGTGCTGCTTACCATAAGGTAGGCCGTACGAACTTTTGCCATCTTTGGGGATTAAACGATTTTGAAAAAGAATACCAAATTTCATATGGAAGACTCGAAGACTTTTTCAGCTATTAATTAAATGAGGTTTTCGAATGGCAAATTGGCTTTGGTTCCATTTAAGAAAGTAATGTAGCTAGTGGTCAATGGCTTTCAAACAATTTAAAAACTTCGAAGAGCTGCCACTTTTACTATCCATCACTTAATTAAGCGTTTCGAAGCAGACATTTTCATTAACTCTTGGTTCGAGCGCGGGAAAAGAGAAACGAAAGAGAGTAACAGTTACCGGAAAACCATATAAAAGTATAGTCCAAAAACTCCTATGATTAAAAACTAAATGGACTATCCTCGATTCGGTTCTATTCTTCAATATTGATCTTGCTGTTCTTAGGCCAATGAAACAAAAACTTGAACAAAACAAAAAAAAAAGATTGCGACAGATTATTAATTAGGAGTTTAAATTATGGACCCTAGTTGGTACTGGGTTATTAGTCAAGTGATTTTATGAGCATAATTATCATGTGGTTTAGTATAAGCCAAAGTGTACATAATCAAAATTCTCTCATATTCACTACCTTTCCCTAGAATTTTTAATGTTAGTTAAAAATGTTTATTTACAACTCTGTCATATTATTACGCGAAATGCTGCGGTAGGATAACAACGAAATTTCAGAACTGATTTTGAAAAGGAATTAGCATGGCTTGCTTGCAGCTTCCATGATTTATTTGTTTGTAGGTGTGCTCGTTTTTTTCTTAAACCATATCTATGTTCAGTTGTTATGTTACTCGTCTCTGCTACTTTACTCTCGTGCTCTGCAGTTCAAGATTAATCTTCTGTCACCGTTTTACATTCTGCCTCTTGCGGAGTCTCTTAATAAAGATATCTGTTACGCCATTTTGTTGGAAAAGTTTTAATATTGTTGTAATAAAGGTCATCCGGTATGTAATTGTACAGGAATGAAAATGGATACAATCTGTGTATAATACATAAAGCCAGCCTTATGGGCACCATACCTAGGTACAGATCTGGGGGACTTGCGGTAGGTATTTTTAGTGTTTATCTATAATTTTATAAATTGTTCTTAATTTTTTTTACAAAAAAATACATAAAAAAGCGTTATATATGTATAAAAACCCTAAGATAAAATATTTAAATCTTAAATAATTTACCCAATTTTAAATTAAAAACAGCCTCTGTATTTTCTATTAATTACTACTGTATTCATTACAAGCAACCACAAAG
>JALPQI010004159.1:0-84603 GCA_025490895.1 Thaumatotibia leucotreta | reverse complement strand
GCAACAAAGTTATTAAATAATATTTCGCAGTCCCCTTCCCTGGTACAGTCGCGAACAGGCGCGCTCGCTCGTCTGTGTCGCCTCGCTAAGTGATTGAACTATATGCATCCTGTACAGTCAAAAGCAGAGGTTTACCTATATTCTTTTTGTATTTTATAGTAACGTATTTTATGATAATACTAAACGAATTAGATTCCTTTATTTCATATTAAAGTAGAGGCATCGTAAAAAGTCGTTTTTGACGTTTGTTTGCACATAAAGTTCTGTAAATGTTCACAGTTAGTATAATGGAGCAAATGTCAAACTTCGTTGTTGCCTGTACGGAATAGTGATGTTACTACTGTTGCTGCAATTTACCGATACGTCAATCGAAATAAATAAGTAAACCTTTTTTTATGGAGGTACGAATAATTGCTATAATAGTAGGTAAGCACATATTTTCTAAAAGTTTGTTATGGTTTCGACAGGTCCTCGCGAGCCCGTGTGCCCGGTGGATACGCGGCTTTATAGACTGTGTTGAACTTGACAACCAGATAAATGTCAAAATTGTAATAAAATCACGTATAATTTTATTTTTCGTAGAGTAATAATTTATGTACCACTACGTTATTTATCACCTAGATGTGCTCTGATTTTAATAAATTGTTTTAGTGACTTTATATACTGTATATACGGCATTTCTCTATTTGGCATACCTACATTTTGCACTCTGAGCTAGCACGCAAGTTTACCAACGTGGGTTGGGAGTGGATCACTGCAGGCTGGCAAACTCGCGTCCAAGCTCATGGTCTCAACCACTGTCAGTAGTGCATTGACATTACTACCAAGTGAAACTACCTACGTATATTGTATATCAGAGTCCAATACTATTTAACCTTTATATTCTCCAATACTATTGCATTACATTTGGACACCGATTACCTACTGCTATTAATTGTTGACCCTTGATTTTTAATTTTGGACACTGTTTACGCTTCTGATTGGATATAGTTACTATCTCTCGCTAACAGAGGTTGTGGATGCTATGAATTTTGCTTATAGAGGTCACGTCCAATCTGTCCTATATTTAAAACATCCTACCTAAATGCGACTTAACGTCATTATGACGTCACCGGCACCAAAGTTTCGCTGCCTGCTAATAATTCTAAGTAAGATTACTAAACACTTTCTTAGTTCGGATTACCTAGCACTTTTTTAATAAATTTTTTTTAATGGCATGTACCAGAACTAACGCCCTTTCGCACTTGACTGAAAATTTTACGACGGTAAAATCGAGCGTTTCACAACACTATTGTGAGCTGTCAAAAACGACTTCTTACGATGCCTCTACTTTAGTAGACAGACCCGGTATTCGCAAAAAATTGGCTCGGACAAAATTGGGACCAATTTTTTTACTTCAAGGTACGGTAGGTCAAATCCTGTATTTTTTCTTATCATTGGTACTCTTTTTTATATAAAATACCACTTGGATTTATTCGCCATTATATGATCTTCGAATATTTCACTGTTTTTTCGTAATCTCCTCATAAAAGCCTCTCTCAGATGTTTTGGAGATTTTTTTTTCAGTATATCGATAAAAATCCTTAAAGTACTTTCATTTAATGACTAAGTCATGACACAGATACTCATGGCATCTAACGTAAGATAAAAAACCGGCCTAGAGGGTGTCGGGCCATGCTCAGGGTTCCGTAGTTATGTAAAAACGACAATTTAAACGAATCAAAAAATATTTTAAATCGAATATTAATAAATGATTGTAATTTTTTAAATAGGTATACATTTTTGTCGCTCTCTGTACGCACGTTCAGCCAGAACCATCGGACTCTGGAGACGTAAACATTTATGTTTCCAATTGCATTTCATTCGTCGTTGAAAAATTCGAGTTACATGTAAGTAAGTACACACAATCACTTTAAATCTGGAGAGATAGCATTTATTTTCACACGGTTACAATATTGATATTAAAACTTTTGTCTTGAATGAAAGATTTGTTTTAGTTACTCCAATATAGTATCACAACTGCGACCATATGTAACATGGACGTCTAACGCCAGCTCAAAAATGCCCCAAAAACAATTTTTCAAAGATGGGCAGGACATAGCGCTTTTCTTAACACCGCGTATACCTATTTCGGCGCAATATCTTTGACAAATGTTTATAGAATATAGCCAATCAAAACTTTGATGGACCAATCACAATTATTACAACGGTTTAAGTTATTAAAGTTTGATTTTGAAATTCATTAGTCATTACCGTGATGCATTGAAGAGGGAGTGACACTTGTCAACTAAAATTCAGGATTTCAGGACCGTTTCTGAAAGGCAATTTAGTTTGGCGTGCGGCTTCCATGTTTGATTTGTCCGTAGTATCACAAAGATGAGCAAATTCGTTAAAATACACACCGGACTCTTAAAATAGAAAATAAATGCAAGTAGTCGTATTTCTATAACACAAAAAAACAACTTTGACTGTATTGGAACTTTCAACTAAAGTGATATACGGGTGGGTCGAATATTTTTAAAACTAAAGTCACTAGTTACCTACTCCCTAAGGAGTAAAATAATCCATTGTTACCGTGGTGGGCGCAAAATAGGCATTTGTCCTTCAGTGCGTATGCCTGAAATAACATAATTTCTGAGCAAGTGTGATAAAATAGTACATTACGACAACTTTTTGCACGTATCTCGTACGTAGGCCACACTGAAATTGTCGGGAATCTAGGAAACTGTATTAATTATGCTTCTATTGTTTAAATTATCACCTTTCTTAACTCTTTTTGATAATGTATACAAATTTTTAATACAATTGAACCAACTCTCAAAGCTCATAACCCATTTTTCCCAGATCACTTTTTGTATGAAAATTTTCAGTTTTTGGAATTTTGTATTGAAGGTTTGGGCAGTTCATTGAAACTATAGATTTTTTAAGAAAAAATATTTAAATTGGATTTTTTTCTAGTGAGTCATATGGATACCTAAGGATGTCCGAATTTCCTAAAATAATTTGTTTTATGAATTATCTATGATTTACCACGTTAGTGCTAGGTATTTAAAATTAGGGTATGGCTGTTAAAAGACGTTGATCTCTATAATCATCCATAAGAAAAAATCGAAAGCAATACAATTTGTGAAAACTATTACAAACAGTCCTACAAGAACTGAGGTTTGTTACTAAATAAGAATCTAAGCCTATTTCTGCTTCATTGTTGAGTAAGGCCATATTGAAAGTAGTGTAAAAACGCCACAAAATAAAAATTTTGAGCGAAATTCGTAAAATCGCCCGACACACAATTTTCAAATGGCAAGAAATCCTAAAATACAGGTGTTAACCGAATAAATTATACCTCAAAAAAATACTAAAGAGTTATACTTTCAGAAAATAATTGTTTCTGTATGCTGAGTGATCTCTAAGTGGGTCATTCCCGACATTTTCAGTGTGAGCTACGTACGACGTTTTTCAGTACAGATGGCCCTCCGAAGTTTTCAACACGTAAAATGAGCCACTTCTCGCACTAGCGCGTAAAAAAGGCACCATCTGAACTAAAAATGCTATTTTCCTAACTAGTGCGGAAAAGTAAACTTTGCACACGCTTCGCGTGAGTTAATTTCTCTTTTTAAGGCATTTGTTATGAAAAAAATCGTTCGATACACGTGTAAAAACTTCTTTTACACGTGTTTCTTCTTTTACAATACCCGAGTTAATATTGTCGCCCTCGTTTCACTCGGGCTCCAACTTTCACCCTCCACAAAAAAAATCTTGCACTTGTATCGAAATGTACTATTATTTTATGTATTATACACTAATATTAACAATCAATAACTAAATTTCGTCTCGTGGGTGAATAGCAAAATTTTTACTCCCTTATTCATAAACGTTAACTTAGCAAGCCGCTAAATATTGTTTGTCCCTTTCGTCTTATAGATATTTTAATACGACCGAAAAGGACAACCAATACTTAGCGGCTTGCTAAGTAAAGGTGGGCTCAGACCAAACGAGCATTCGCTCATTCTTTCCCCCACTCTACGAAATTCATTCGTTATACAAAACGGATTTGGTAGAATGGGGGATAGAATGAGCGAATGCTCGTTTGGTCTAAATCCACCTTTAAGAGACGTTTATGAATAAGGGGGTAAGTTAGTACCTAAATAAATTTCACCACAACCATATAATTATGTACCTACTAGACATACGTAAGTACCTATTTCAATTTCTTGCCGATAATTTGGTTGATAATGCGCGAATAGCCTTGCATTGTCAACGTGAGCTCTTTCTGAACTGATTGTAATATATATATATATATAAATACTTAGACATCAATAAGTTCATGGTTTAAGTAATAAAGGAATAACAAAATCAAATTGAATAGCCCTTGACCTCCATTTGAGCCGAAGACACGATCATCTACTTAGGTACTTTGCTAAATTGCGTCGCCGACATATTATAGTATGTACAGTTTTGCACGCTACTATATGTTACAATAAGCTCATGTTAGGAAAATTATATCAGGTAACTTTTATTATTATTAATTGGACGTAGTTTAGGGAAAAGGATTCAACCCACAAAAATGTGTCAATAAAACTTCGACCTTCTGTCAAAAACAAAAAGCCATTCTTTTCAATGACAATTTTTTGAGGTTGGATCCTTTTCGCTAAACTACGTTCAATTAAGTGTACTAATCAGGAAAACAACTATTTACTAAACATTAAAGAAGGTGAAACGTTTTAGGAAATATTTAGTACCGTATTTTGATTATCGTATTTATCCTATTCGAAATGAGATAACCCTAACAATGATAAACAGTAGACTATACAATAAAATCGTGTATCATAAAACGTAGATTTTGACAAAAACTTGTCATTTAATCCCGCATAGAGATTCACTTTCACAGCATTTGCCATTATTGACCAATTCGGTTTTGTCCGCAGTTACGCTCCTCAAACAGCCATGACGGTGACGTCATCGCCTCGGCGTGACGGCCTGGCCGGCCAGCAATGGGGGCCAGCAAGAAAAGTCACTCTGACCAGGTGTCCAGGGGCTCCTCTTGGTGTCAGCATCGTTGGAGGGAAGGTAAGCGATCCCTTCAATCAGCCATGACGGTGACGTCATCGCTGCGTGACGGCCTGGTCAGTCAGCAATGGGGGCCAGCAAGAAAAGTCACTCTGACCAGGTGTCCAGGGGCTCCTCTTGGTGTCAGCATCGTTGGAGGGAAGGTAAGCGATCCCTTCAATCAGCCATGACGATGACGTCATCGCTGCGTGACAGTCTGGTCGGTCAGTAATGGGAGCCAGCAAAGTCACCCTGACTGGTTGTTTCGGGGCTCTTCTTGGTGTCAGCATCGTTGGAGGGAAGGTAAGCGATCCCTTCAATCAGCCATGACGGTGACGTCATCGCCTCGGCGTAATAGCCTGGTCGGTTAGCAATGGGGGCAAGAAAAGTCACTATGTGTTCTGGGGCTCCTATTAGTGTCAGCATCATTGGAAGGAAAGTGAGCGGTTCCTTTAATTAGCCATACCAGAACGGTGACGTCAGCAAGAAAAGTCACCGTGACTGGGTGCGCTGGGATTCCTCTCGATATCGTTGAAGGAAAGGTAAATTATTATTAATCACCTACAATTACTTTAGCAAGACCCATCGTTGGCACAACCTTGAGGTTCGTGTGCTTAATTTAAGCTTGGGTCTACATAGCTGTGTAGCAATCGCTGGACTATATCTTACAGAACCAGCGACTGGCGCTATAAGTGAGAGCTTGATATATATACAGGGTGGGAAGGAGTATACCGACAGACTTTACCAATGCATTTTTGATAACAAAAGAAGTAAAAAAAAAAATGTGACACATGTCATTATCGAACAAAAAAAAATTTTTTTGGTTATTCCGTTTTTTGATATTTCGTTTTTTTTTTGTACATGACCAGTAATAAATTGTAGGGAAAGAATTTTTTTTTCAGGGTTTTTGATATTTTTTCTTTGTTGAACATTTTTCTTAAACTTTTTCGTCATTTTCTCTAACTTTAATCAGTGTGTATGTCGAGATGAAAACTACTAGTGTAAGAATTTTAATCGTGCAGGCATTTTTCAGTGACTTGTGATGAAAATAGTTTTTTGAATAACATGTCATTATCTCTTAAACTAAGCCGAATCCAGAAAAGTTCATATGAAATTATAGCCTCAAAATGTGTTCAGGAATACACCTTGCAAGTTTGTCGGTATACTTACCAGCCACCCTGTATATATATATATATCGATTGAATCTCGTTCCAATCTATGATGACATGACGCTTACCTATTTAGGTGCTCGAGACACCAAAACCAATCTATAAGGTTTCTCTTTACTCCGTACAAAATCTACGAGAAATTGCTGTTTCCGTATAGTAATTCGAAAAGTTTAATCTCCTTTAAAAATTGTTGCAGGTGGATATCATCGCCAACCAAGACAATGCTGGGAGTGACGAGAAAGCCATATTTGGTATATTCATTAAAAACGTAGTTCCTGAAAGTCCGGCTGGCAAATGCGGAGAGTTACATGTAAGTGATTTAAAGTGATAACATTGTGCTCTTAGTATACATACTCGTACGACAATATATTGCAGTTCTGACCAAGGAGTCAATTCTGCTGCTTAGTTGCAATATCCTCCCTGACTCGTACGGCCATCATTAGGTATCATCAGCCTATGATAGTCCACTGTTGGGCATAGGCCTCTCCTATTAACTATGCGTATAAACGCATTAGGTGGCATTTACCCCACGCTGGGCAAGAGGATTGGCGGTCGCAGTAATGTGTCCACTATGAGGACGCTGCTGCCCATTGTCAATCTTTTATCAAATAATGGTCAGCGACACTTCAATCCTTAGTCGACTCATACGACACCCTCAGGAGGAGTTGGGGTGATGACAAATGTATTCTTACTACCGTCACCACACGGCTAATTATTATTTTATTATTTCATACGAGTATAATGCTTGTATTCTAGACGGGTGACCGTATTCTGGAAGTGGATGGCGTATGCGTCAGAAACGCGCAGCACGAGCGAGCGGTGCAGCTCATCAAAGCAGCTGGAGACACAGTAACTCTGACCGTCCAGAGTCTACCAGCTTGGGTAAGATATCAGCTCTTACAGGAGTTAATAAATCCGTGATCCTCATTGCAATGCTTGTATAATACTGTGTGCTAACACATGATTGGTATATCAGTATGTCGCCCCGAGATAGATTTTCCATCTTTTACTAACTATATGAATAAAAGAGGGATGGATAATCTATCTTGCGCCGACATATTGTCGCACTAATCCTATGCTAAGCCTACTGGAATTGGTTAGCGATGTTAATCGGTAGAACTTAGTTACGACTCTTGGCTGGATCTGATTCGACCGGTTTTTTATTTGATGCCTTTAGGATGAGTCTACTTCCTCAATGTAGTCAAGCTGATAGGAATTGAGTACTACTAGGCGTCCCACTGTTACTTTCTTAAGTCAATAATGATTAATGATCAATACATAATCCCATGGAAAGGTAGTAATCAACTGAGTCCATGTTCTATTTGCAGTCAAGGAAATACGAACATTCATTCAAGTATGAAAGAAGAATCTGGACTTATTACTACACTAGTATTTAGAATCTTAGATTTAATCGCCATTTGATTATCAGTCTCTTTTCTTCGTCGTTCCCTCATGACTGAGATCGTAGCTAACGATATAGTTCTTCCATGGATCATGATGAGCCATGTTGGCTACCCTTTTTATGGAGCTACAAGCGGTCTTGATGGTGTTACCCCACTTGGTAGCTATTGCCCGTCTGGGTTGCGCACACCACACCACCACGACGGCGCGTACTATTTGAGTATTCTCTGCCCTTAATCATTAATCATGTAAATGTAAAATGCAAAGGAGTGATTGTATCACTATCAAATGATAATTATCTGTACAGAACACCGATTCTTCAGACGTGGAAGCCGAAGCGGCGTCCCCGCACCCTGCGCGCCGGACGACGCCGTTACCCGTCGACGGAACGCCGGAACACGAAATTAAGGTATTTGAGAATTGGAGTATTATGATTTTTTGTTATCTCTTATTAGGGATCATAGGCCAAACTACGAGATCCGTTTAAAGGTGGGAGGCTCAAATGACTACGCCTGATCACCGCAGGAAGGGGAATAAAAATTGTAAAAATAAAATGCCTAACAGTATGAAAGTAGAGTAAACGACAGACTTTGTATGCAGGAGAGTCAAGCACCCTGTCTTCAAATGTACCTTTACTCAAACGACCGAATATGAAATATGGAGATGGGAGTCCATATGGGAACCTCGATATTCGGTGTCTTTTGATCACGTCAGAGTCACATACAGAATCACCATAAATATCAGTAGTTTGGATAACTGTATGATTACGGTAAAATTTAAATATGTTTTCTTTTCAGTGGTACTTGCCTATCAATTTTTACCGAGTACGTAAGGCTAGCTTTTTTCAATTCTCTTTCATACCCAGATTTATTTACTAACTAAAACTAAAACATAGTCCAAATTAGATTTGGTACCAGAAAAGTGTACTTGCGACACTTGCGTACAATAAAAGTTATTTTACAGATAATGGTAACATCAGAGCCGGACCTGGAAAAAGAGTCAGAAGATACTGAAAGAGAGACAGAAAAATCGACTTCAGAAACCGAAACGACACCACCGCAGAAACCAGTTTACTCTGACTCAGACAGCAGTGACGATGAGGAGGATGAAAGGGAGCTGCAGGGAAGAACTTACTCTGATAAAGGGGTGGAGGTAGGTTTTATTGTGGGGTTCTCGAAGCCCCGCACATAGAGCGACCGGTGGAATATCCCAGGGGTTTAGTCCGTGCGAGTCGGACATAACCACCCGGTTGCTCCCGGGCCGGGTGGTATCTATTACGGATTCCCCTGGGATAACAAAAAAAAGGTTTTGTTGTGGAAATATGAAGTAGAGAAATATTATTTTTGCAACTTATCCTTGTTAAAAATGTTATTTTGTTTAATCCCACTAGCCTAGTAATAGTAAGAACAATAAGACTTACTCGACAGTATAGGCAACGACAAAATATGGATACTTAAATACTCGTAGACAGAAAACAGCCAACCAGAATGCTTAGCCAAAGTAGCCAAGATGTCATTATTCAATCATTTATTATAATTATAAGCGATAAGTAATAACTGTATCGAAATGACAGATTCGAATGAAAAATCACGTGTCCATATGGTATGGGGATCTTTTCGTTCGAATCTTTTATTCTCATACATTTACCTATCCGAATGACATCTTGAATAGGCCTACTGATCCATGAACAAACATGAAAAACACATTAATAAATACCCACCTAGGGGTATTTTAGAGCTCAAAATTGGTCATATTAGGTAATGTGCGCAGGCCATCATTATAATGTCTTGCTTTCTTCTAGATCGACCGAGCATCAGCCGCCGCAATCAAACGCAGCAAAGAAGAGAAGGAGGCAGATAAAGAGGAAGAGGACGACTTCGGATACACGACAAGTGAGTGGAAAGATACATTATTCACACTTCTTAACTTCTCCTTCTATTTCATACACGTGTATTTGTATGCGTGCCTTTTGGAGCACAATCGGTGAAAATATTTATGATTCTTATTGGGGAGCAACGTTTCGAGAGACTTGAACACTTGATAGTAGAAAAAATACTGTGATGATTTCGATTACATTAATAGAAAAATATTTTTTACGCATTTGGCTCGCCAGAATGCGCTATACTATCTATATTTATTACTTTTTTTTATATATGTACCTAAGCATATATTTCATCTTACAATAACGTTTAACTGGTTTAGGGTTTTAAGAAAAGACGATGACTATTGTTCAGGTTTATAATAATCTACGAAATAGTGATTTGACTTACTAATGATTGAACTGAAAACTTGATCGGGATCAGAAGAAACATCAACCGTCAACGGCATCGATAAAGTTTCGGTAAGTACCTAGGTACTAAATTCAATACTCATGCAAGGTTGAATCACACGAGTATTTATTCCTTTCCCTAGTTAGGTTTCGGCATTGAGTAACTTTAAAGTGATGTATTTTTGAAAACGAGCTTTTAGTTAAGCTATTTTTTATATCTGATATCTAATAGGTACATCGATAATGTACAAACAAATATAAATATTACCAAAGGTATTAAATTTTTATATATTAACTTATACAAATCATATTTAAACGTATTTTTTGCAATTTGCCCTCCAAAACAGTGATTCTAATCATACTTATACTTAAATAAGATTTACCTATATAATGTGTATTCCTATAATGATTTAATGATAGATGTCGGCATCCGACAACAGTAGATATTTAATATAAACAAGATTCGGTAATAAATATATGTATTATTATTATTTAAAATATACCATAGACAATTAGACACACATAGACGATGTGTCACATTACAATCTTCAAGAACGTAATATTTCGTACACTAGGATTGCGATAGGCGTCATGTCCATGTCTTACGAACAAATAAAACATGGAAGTCACACGCCATACTAAATTACCTTTCAAAAACGGTCCTGAATTTCAGTTGACAAGTGTTACCCCCTCTTCAATGCATCAAAGCAATGAATTTCAATGTCAACCTATAAAAACTTACACCGCCATGTAAAAATAGGTGTGATTGAGTAAGTTTTGGTTGGCTATATTCTATAAACATTAAAAAATGTTTATAGACAAATTTTGTCAAAGATGTTGCGCCGAAATATTATTATGCGCGGTGTTAAGAAAAACGCTATGTTCATCTTTTTTATCTTTATTTAAACATGAAATATTGATGTCTTCCTTTTACGTATTTAAGTGTAATGCCAAACTCGACCACAATGTCATCAGGGGACCAAGGCTTAAGACGTATTGCGACCTCTGAACTAGCAAAAAAAGCTTTATTGGCAAATGTGCGAAGTTCACACGGACAATCCGGGAACGGCCCAGAAGGCTAAACTAGCCAAGTTTCTTACTTGTTGTTACAAACAGATGCTGCGTTTTTGCCTAAACTACTGTTTTGCTATTGGTTCCATTTATTGTGGCTTGGGTTAGCTATTTATTTATGATAACAAAAAAAATATATAAAAGAATAGCGTACGTTCAAAATAGTTTTATCTTGGCAAAATGCTTTTATCATTTGGGACCGAAAAAAGCGACGGCTTACGAATAACTTGGGTAATTCTATATCTATGGTAAAGTTCTATGTTAAAATATTTTCATCTATTTTAAGATCCATTTTCAATATTTTAATTGGTTTTAATAATAATGTATCTTTTCACGATTTTATAATTTTATTTTTGTTTGGAATGTATCAGATAGTATTTGACTGTATTATGTAAATATTCAGAGACTTTATTTTCATAATATTATACTTCATAATGTTTAACAACTTGATTTTCAATATTTTCTTCAGTTTCCAAGTAATTGAAAGAACAATATGCTCAATTGGAAATAAGGATGAAAATTCGTTTCTTATGAAATATGTATTTATGTCGATATTTTGGGATATAATTAGATGTAGACGTATTTTATTACTTTTAAGGCATTGTGGTGTCCCACTACTATCCCTCTCCCCCCATTTCTCTATAGGTACATATTTTTTTGCAGTAGGTATCTAGGCATTTCTTTGAAAGAGATTAGTGGTCATACATTATGATGCGTTTAGGCAGAGAGTACCGTAACTCTATAATCTCTGATTTAGGTTTGTGACTAAAGGCCTGTTTCACCATCCCGAATAGACTAGACCATGCCTACGACGCTGAAGGTTCTGGGTTCGAATCCCGTCGAGGCGACTTATGTGTTTATTTATCACAAATATTTGTTCCTGTGTGTAAATTGTTGTTGTGGCTGGCTATATATTTAAGCATCTATAATTTCGTATCTATCTGTTATATATATCGTCGCTTGATACGCACATCATAAGCGTTAATTGAGCTTACCGTGATTTTAGGTCGAAAAAAGAGATACGGCGATACTCGCCCGGCGGTGATAGCTGATAGCTGGGCGAGTATCGCCGCGTCTCTTTTATTTACACGGGAGTGCGTACCTATCTTTTGTTCGTGTTTATAGCCGATAGTTCATAGCTTAGTAGCTCGCGGTGAGACCAGTGCCTTAGGTATTTATTTATCCGATCCGGCCGTGTGGTGACGGCAGTAAGAATACATTTGTCACCACCCCAACTCCTCCTGCGGGTGTCGTAAGAGTCGACTAAGGGATTGAAGTGTCACTGACCATTATTTGGTAAAGATTGATGATGGTCAGTAGCGTCATCTTGCCCAGCGTGGCGATTATGGGCATTCACCTCCTAATGCGTCTATACGCATTTTTTATTTTTATTTTATTTTATTTATAAACACATGTTCGACTTACAGTGGAGACCAAACGCCAGAACATGGGAAAAATACAGAAATACAATATGGGAAATATAACAAAAAAATTACCACACAGTCTAAAAAACCATTAAATAGTATTACAGTTTTACAGCATGCATACCTCCCCACCAGTCGATGTCATAGTTAATAGGGAGATGCCTACGTCCAGCAGTAGACTATCATAGGCTGATGATGTGATATAGGTACTTATTTATCCGATGAACTTCAACGTGAAAGAGGAATCACGATGACCGTTCAATTTCGATTGGTATTTTTGGCGCGCTGGCCATACCCGCGCATCCAGCCGTTACATTATTCACCTGCAGATGTTTACGGAGAGGGGCCTTGACTGAAATAGCGAGCACCTTACATCGATCGGATCGTAAAGCTTTCATACTGTGCCTAACTAGTTTGGATCGCGCTCACAAATACAACAAACAATGGTAATAGGTCATATTTAACTAATAGTTTTTAGTAAAACGTCCCACTTTGTCGCTTACCATAAAGTCAAGATTTCCTTGTATCTTCATATGAATAAACTGACAAAGCGGCTTTATGGCAAACGACAAAGTGGGACGTTTTACTAAACTCACTCACAATTATTATTCTAAGGGTCTGTTATAAAGTACTATACAATGTGCCAATGAGGAAAGTGAAAATTGAAACAGCAGATCTCTGACCTTTAAAGTTAAAAATGTCGAATGAAGTTTACCGGATTCCGTCTATTTTAAGAGATTTTTTTATGTAGTGTGGCATTCGAAACAAACATATTTTTTTGCATATTTGACAATAACTTATGTATTTAGATATATTTTTGCTTTTTTATTGGATGGTTGTTAAGGTCAAATATAATTAATTTTCGAGAAAACTAGTGTCTTAATTAACTAATCTTCTTAAAGATTATCAAAAAATAGAATAAGGACTAAACTGTTTAAAGACTATACACTATCTCTGGCATCCTGCAGTGGGTTTCATTATTTTTTACAAAACAATAGTTTCCTTTGTTATGGATATAAAATTATATCTTTGGTACTTATAAGTATCTTTAATTTTATTATGTTCTACGGTATAAATTAGGATCAAATACATTTATAAGTAAATTAAATTAGGCAAACAAATTAAAACGTGAAGTTAATTTTTAAATTATGCTCATCTTAAAATAATTATATGACATTTATTTTATATTTTTAGTTTATTAACAACGCTGAAAATTTAATGGTAATAATACAGAAATGAAATTGCTATTCTTAAGACATAAATCTCTCTCTGTTCAAGAAAACCTCGCTGGGTACTAAATATCATACCTCATCCGAATGTACGGACATAAATATGTTTTATTATATCGTAAAAATGCTTAAAACTGCTAAATGTAAACACTATTTGGGACTATTTTTGTATGTGATACACATTGACGCTAGGCTTGGATAGTATGTTTTTTTCGTATAGCACAATTCTACATATTTATTATGTATACATATTAACGATGATTGATTGGTTTGAACTCTGTGTCGTAAATAGGGATTATGAAAGCAGCTAAAATTAATTATTTCACATATTTACGTGAAGTATTTACTACGAAAAAGTATATTGCAGTATTTTTTGTACAAAACTTCTAATTAATAAATTGGAAACTTAAAAGTATTTCTTGTAAAAGTTTTTGTGTATTTCATAATAAAACTTCGTAGTGGCGCCAGTTACTACTTTTACTTTTGAAATACTGCATAGAGATGTGGCCCTCTCTGCATTTTCTATCGCATGTACTACGGGGAGTATTCCGAGGAGTTGTATGGATTAATACTCTGCCGCTTCATTCCGCCACCGCCCTACGCGACAATAATTCCATTCTCACCATTTAGATGGTTGGCAGTCCTCAACTGTGCGCTTTTCTCGTAACTTCCTATTCCGATATCCGTTATATATGTCCCTATATCAAATTTATAAACAAAAAGTGTTACAATGACAGGCTACATACGAAACTCTTTAAATCTATTGTAATTTGTCCTGAAGTCAGTCAGGGTGAACGGACAAAATAGCAAGAAAACAGTTATGTTCGCAATCTAGTTGTACTGTGTGTCCTTTATGGTGAATGCAAAATAGATGGCACCTGAATGCTTGAACTCCTCAACTATTTCCGATATATCTTTGTTTACGCGAAAATTCCAAATAGTTTTATAGTGCTGTAGCTTTAATTTCTTCACACCTGAACCGAAACCAATAAATTTAATATGCTATTTTCCTATTGCTTGACATTTTGAATAACACACATAACACATAAAAGTTGAACGTTTTAGAAAACATTTTGGTGTATTGGGGTAGAATGAAATGATGTTATTCGACAAGGTTCGGCAAAATGTTACGAGAAAAAGCAAAACTTTATTTAACGCACTTTAACAATAAATATGAAAAGGTGTCGTAACTACCTGCCAATTGATATTAGAGCCTATGAGTCATCATCATAAATTTAAGAGCAGGGCTCTTGTCTGTGGAGCAATTTCCATGTGATCCTTTCCAGTGCCTTTTCCTTAAGACCCTGATACGACACGACGTCTACTTTTTCTTTCACTTGGTCCATGTACGCCCTTCTCGGCCTTCCTCTTTTCCTCTTTCACCTACGAGTCATCATCATCATCATCATCATATCAGCCGAAAGACGTCCACTGCTGAACATAGGCCTCCCCCAAAGATTGCCACAATGACCGGTCCTGCGCCACCCGCATCCAGCGGACTCCTGCGACCTTCACCAGGTCATCGGTCCACCTTGTGGGGGGCCTACCCACGCTACGCCTTCCGGTACGTGGCCGCCACTCAAGAACCTTCCCGCCCCAACGGCCATCGGTTCTACGCGCAATGTGCCCCGCCCACTGCCACTTCAGTTTAGCGATTCGGAGAGCTATTTCGGTTACTTTGGTTCTGCTGCGGATGGTCACCTACGAGTACCTGCCAAAAATTGTAAAATAAGTTCTCTGTATTGCGCAAAGAAGAGTAAGAAATATCACATCATAATGAATAATCTGTCTGTGATACAATTACAGAATTCAACATTTTCTTTCATTTAAACCCCTTTTCGAACTTATAGGTATTTCCACAATAGTCGATTCACTATCAAAACAAGGAAACCAAACACTAGTGTGATGTAGATATCACTGAGAAACGAACAACGGTATCTCTCGTGAGATGGAGTAAGTGATGTCGTTACGCGTGGTATGTAACCTTTTGGAAGCGTAAAACTCCTAAAAGTGTCGTGGGAAGGGAACGATCCTCCTGATGGATGGTTTTAACACGTTCCTTGTGCATAGTGTGCATGCATCACATTTGATGCATTTGAAGGTATTGATGATACGTGAATGGAGCATATATGATGCACGACCCTATTTAAATATAGGGGTAATTTGAAATTTGCATGTACGAGATATAGTAAGCTAACTTACCCGCACGTATCAGCTGTAAAAAGTGACAATTTGATAAAATTAGGTATTGGCGGACTTTTAATACTGTCGCCAGGTTATGCTTGAAATTTTGTGCGAGAATTTGAACGTGTAACATTAGTTAGTCAAAAATACTACCGTTTGGGCCACATTTTGATGCGAGTAGAAAGGTACCTATGCGGAAAGTTACACAGGCATAAGTATGTCATAGGGCACATCGCTTTCTGTATTGTATGTGGAAAGTACCTGAAAGTTTTGATTGGGACACTAAAGCATGATAATATTCCCAGGAAATTATGCAAATAGATAGTTGAAGATCTTAATTGAGATACCAATTTTATTAACGTTTCATTTTAAGCCCCAAGGGATATATTCAAAGTATCTTCTCTGTGGAAAATGGATATTGTACATGATCTCATTTTGAGGACTTTAGATAACCGCTACTACCATTTTGTTAAATACATTTTAGTTTATCAGTATTACGAGCCCCAAAAGTGAAACAGGACTATATCGAAGTTGATAGTGATACCACATAGTTTGGTAACTAGTATAAACGGAATTAGAAATTAAGTGCTTAAATAGAGAATAACTCCCATATAGATAAACGTCTCCTAACTTAGCTCACCTATAATATTTTACGCTTTAGGTTACGCTTATCAATTTGTCTATACGACCTAAAAGGATAAACTAGGCAACTGACAGGTTACTGTTGGGGCCTGTTTACAAAAGCTTGTAACTTGTAATACAAGCGAAAGTTCTTAAATAATTCATGGCGATAAAAAGAGACTTGCAATTGTATTACAAGTTACAAGCTTTTGATAAACGGGCCCCTGGTCTCCTATTAATTGCCGCCGCGATTTGGGCTCCACTTTTCACTTACGATCAGGTGGAGTGGAGCCACTTTGTTGTGCCAATATTTAAAAAAAACTTACTTTACTTGTCGGCGACTTATATGCTTACTATAATAATTGAGTATATTAGTTGGTAAGCAATTCTATACTGTGAACTAAAGCTAAAGTCTGATGAGCGTTTCCAGGGGGTATTTCTCGAAAGCTTGTAACATGTAATACAAGCGGAAATCCTTATTTAATTAATAGCGTTAAAAAGTGACTTCCACTTGTATTACAAGTTACAAGCTTTTGAGAAATGGGCCCCTGTTCATGCGTTGATGGTTGGTTATATACGGAACCCTAAAACTGTTTAAAACGTGAAACTAGCAATAAGGTTATCAACAAAATGCATTTAAAAACGAAGGCCACGGTACCTATTTGCAGTGTTTACCAAACACAAGAGTATTGGCTATTGGCTGCAAATCAGTGTTTGTTATGACTTCCATAATTACAGTTAAGTCATTAAACGTGCTGGAAATAGTTATTGAAATTTTGATAACTGAGTAAATATGGGTGGCTACTTAGCTAGCCAATATGCAAATTTAACTCTTAATTCGACAACGTCAAAATACTGTATGCTTAGCACATGATTGATATGTCAGTATGCAACCGCGAGATACATTTTCCATCTTTTACTAACAATATGAATAAAAGAGGGATGGATAGCCTATCTCGCGGCAACATATTGTCACACTAATCCTGTGCTAAGCCTATAAGACATGATCTTTGTCCCACTTTTTTTATTTTTTCCGTACCTGAATTTATAACACTATTGAATGCCAAGACGGCTTGAATTGAACACACAATCATCCCTTACTTTTGTCGAATTAAGGATTAATGAACTTAAATAATCATAGCTTTCTGATGTCGTAATATGAAAACAATAAAATGTATATAAGTCGTATCTACGGGTGGTCGTATCTACAAGTCGACAAAGTAAATAAATAGGTACATTTTTATATACAGTGCTCGGTCGCTGTACACTTTGTACAGTAACATACACATATAATACATTATGGGTCAAAAATCACTGATGTCACCAATGTATATGGTCTGTCTATGAAATATTGCCCCAACTTATATGGTCACACATAGGGCAGGCCTAGATTTTTCGAATTTCCCACCAAAAGTTGGGGCAATATTTCATTAGCCACACTTTATATGAGAGGAAGCCGGTTGCGGATTTTTATGTGTAGCCCCTTGACGAAGTCTATGCTGCGGATTTTAATGTGCTTTTTTCCGTATTATTTTGATTTTCTAAGATAACTCTATAATTTTTTCATAAAGTCGAGACATTGCTGACCAATAATGTATTGAACTCGCATCTGTCAGGATTGACTTCATAGCCGCTGGGTACTATAGTTCGTTACACCATATTAAATATGTGATGAGCCGAACTATTTGGCTACTGTGGGTGCTACAAAGTATTTGACGCTGACTGTACCTATACATATAAATAAATATGAAGACCGAGAGTTAGGTGTTCCAGTTATTACGGTCTACTCCGGTAGGTACTTCAAATTACCAAGAAATAGTTCGCGAGTTTCGCGACAAACTTTTAGGTATGCTTTATTACACCCTACGCACATTAGCTGGGATTCATGAATAATGTATAAAATAAACACAAGTAGGACATAGTGACAAAAACTTGGGATCATTTTAAGCAACAGAGAACTAAAATTACCATTTACTTAATGTGAGTCGAAATTCACTTTAGTCTATTTAATATTTATGTAGATAATTGTTGTTAGAATGTTAAATAAATGTGTAAGTGTGTTTTAGTTTTATACCTATCGTGAGACTCAAACATATTTTAATATTTAGTGAAATGGGAGTAAATTACGTGAGTAACCCGTTTCGCTAAAAATATTTAAATGTGTATCTGCGTAATGGATTATTCCATAAATAGAAACGTCTGATAACAACATGTTATAGACATTATCTATACCATAAATTCCCTAATGTACAAGTACATGAGAACCAGCGAAAAACAATATTTCAAAGAGACATTCTTGAACATAACAATCTTTCAACATGTTTGTTTCCGCAACCATTTCCCCGGTAACCCAAGAAGTACAAAGTTTAAAGTAAATTGAAACTTTTTAACTTCCTCAGTTCTCGGCGGTAAGTCCATTCATCACACGGTAACGAACCATTTAGAAGCGTACAAAACTCTCCTTTCGTCACGTACTTTGCTCAACACACCTTTATTTGACATGCATGAATATTTTCGCACATCATTACACGAATAATTTGTCTCCCGCTCCGCGAAAACAAATGCAAATCCGTGCCAAGCGGCCGGAAAACAACCTGTATTCCCAAAGAAAAGAAAACCCTATTGACGAAACCGTAGGGATGTATTCAGAATTCTGATAGATTATTTGCCCGTAAGAAAATATTATGTTTGCACCATTAAAATCCGTGTAGTGTGAACGTTCGCGACGTCTGTTTGCAGTCAAAAGCTTGGCCAGTAACGAACGCGAAATCGTCCGAGCGCTGCCGAATTTTCACGATCCCTCAGGGTTTCCATATACGAAAATTGCCGGTTCGCCGCTCTTACTATTACGAACACCTTTTATTTTCGTAGCAATAAGGTTGAATTTTGGTTTGTCTCGAGCTGCCTGTTATGATGCCATTGTGTTTGGAATTTTTGTCGAGCTTGTTACTGCCTGCGGTTCAATTTACGACCGTATGCATTTGACACAAAGCGCTTTGGGCTGGTCACGAACGACCAATTGAGTCGTTTTATTGACGATGTGGAGTGTATTTTCTACCACGTGTTTGGTTTTTCAGTGCCGCGGAGAGAATGCTCGTGGATGGTCGTTGAGATGGTTTTCGCGTGTTTTCCAACGATTTAATCGTGCTTCGGGAAAATAGTTTAATACTTTTTGAAATTAGAAAAAGTTTACGGTTGGAAGAGCAATTCACACTTGCAATGGTGTAGTTAAATAATTTAAAAAGTGTATTTGATGGATTGCTTTTAATTTTTTTTATGTAAGTTGACAACAATAGACCTCTGTACCTATAATATAGATAATGTAGTAGTATTCTAATCTCTTAAAATTATCTTTTATCATTTGAACACCGTAGCAGCCATTAGAATATGAATGACAAATATTACTTTGACAGTTAACCTTAACCTTGAAATACTGAAAGAATTTAAACTGTGCTATTTCGACGCCGACATTAATTTGATAGGTAATTATAAAATGGCCTCAATTTGGAACGTAAGGAATTCTATTGATGTTAAAATTACCGGCTCATATTAGCGAAGATAAAAGATCGGAGTCATTAATCTCATTAAAGATGTGTTGATGTCAGGTGCACTGTGTTAGCTGTATATATACTACGAACAAATAAAACATGGAAGCCGCACGCCATACTAAATTGCATTTCAAAAACGGTCTTGAATTTTCGTTGACAAGTGTCACCCCCTGTTCAATGCATCACCGGCAATGAATTTGAATGTCAACCCATAGAGTATATTGAATAATAGTGTATAGAGTTATCAGTCAAGGTTTTTGCTTGCAGCGCCATCTATTGATGATTCACGGCAACTTTTCTCATATATATATATATATATATATATATATATATATACTTAAGTATATATACCAATCTACAAAGCTATATATATATGTATGTATATATATATATATAGCTTTGTAGATTGGTAACCTTTGAAATAATGGACAAACAAAACCAGATCACATCAAGTGTGAACTTGCCACGCATTTCTCATTTGGAATCAGCTGAAGAAGTTCACACATTATGTGACCTAGTTCTGTTCGCCCGAACTAGGATCGAAAAACAATAAAACAAAAAAAATGTGTCACTATCAAGTTTTATTTTTACACTAAAAAAACAGTAGCCGCATTGCACAGTTTTCTAATGTCGGCGAACGGAGCTCGTGGTACATTTCCATCTTGAAACGGTTTTTGCGAATGGCTTCCAATTTGCATATATATGCGTTTTGAGTAACATTAAAATGCTCACGCATTTTACCACAATTTTACAAAAATCCAATCCATGTACAGTACATACATGGAAAAGCACAATTATAGGAGTCAAGAACAAGCACAGTCGTTGTATGAAATCACTAAAATAATATCGTTTCGATTCACTTTCAGTTCAAGCATCGAAGACAACCAAAGCGAAAATTTAATTATGGCCGCTCTTGCAAAAACATTCCGTTCATTCAATATATTTTTTAAATGTATCTAAAATATTTGTAGCTAAAGAATTCAAATTGGACAAAAGTAAATATACAAGTATAGCTAAATTAATATTTCATTTCTCTATGTATAAAACAAAAATATTTTGAGAGCCAAGTAATGAAAAAAAACTAATACTTTGTCATTTCTTTCGTTTTATTAACTGCGCGTAACGGAAAAGAAAATAGTGGCTGTACAGATAATACAAGATCTTGAAATTGATATCAACGCCCTCTAACGTTGATTTACGGAAGCATATCCAATGACGTCATGAGTACATCAAATTCACTACTTCCACTAAGTGAAAACACCGTGTGTCAACCTATAAAAACTTAAACCGCCATTTAAATAGTTTTGATTGGTCCATCAAACTTTTGATTGGCGATATTCAATAAACATTTATCAAAGATGTTGTGGCTAAATATGCGCGGCACTAAGAAAAGCGTTATGTTATGTCTTGCCCATCTTGACACAATTGAATAATTTGGTTTTGGGGGCATTTTTGAGCTGGCGTTAGACGTCCATGTTATATATGGTCGCAAGTGTATATATTTATTTAGCTTGCTGTTTATGTATACTCTAAAGTATCTAGTGACAGTAGCAATGTTACACAAGTTACTGAAAACCTGGAACGGGGTGATTTGGTAGGTTATACTGCACAACTTTTACTATGGAGCTAACCAGAAATCTCAAAAAAAAAATTTGGCTCTTTCATACGAAATGTCGTGATCGATCGGTTATAATAAATATGAAAAAGGCATTTTTTTTTGGATTTCGTGATTGGCCCCATAGTAAAAGTTGATCAGTATAGCCAACTAAATAACCCCGTTCAAGGTTTTCAGTGGCTCGAAGTATCTGTAAAAATGATCTATGTTCCAAATGTCCGAATTATAACCTGACAACAAAAACGACAAACGATTTAACACGGTAGGTACAGTCAAGTGCAAAAATAAGTATCGAAAGAATCCGTTCATAAATATGTTACGACGTTCTTATTACACAGAATTAGAGTGCACTGGGACATATTTTTGAACGTTTTTGTATAACCCTTATTTTGTCTTCGACTGTACTATAATAAGCCTACAGGTGTAATTCCAACCTTACTTTTAAAGTCCATTCATCCTTAGCTGTCTTATCTAGTAAACAACTTTCTAATCAAAAAGTACACGTTTTCTATTGTAAGCTGCCACATTTGCCTATACCAAAATACCTGAGTCCGTATTTGTGCAGTCCGTCCGTAGTGATTAGTAAAGCAATTTTTAATCAAGGAAACAACAGTTTACAACAGAAAACGTGTACTTTTTGGTCAGAAAGTGGTTTAGGAGCATTCCACGAAAAAGTCCACCGATGTCCCGTACGAACACGGTATTTTCTCAAAATTGTGGGTTTATCCAAGTTCTCTTTCGTGACTAGAAGAGTCAAAAATTGCCCAAAAATATATATAATAAGTAATAACTCGGAAGAAAACTCAAATTATCGAAATATACACGCGTTTGTACGGGACAGCCCATGGAATGCTCCTTTACTAGATAAGACAACTAAGAATGAATGGACTTCATGTCATACGAGACTAAAATGACAGTCTGTCAGTAGCCAGTAGCGTGTCAATATTAAACTTAGTTTATTGATACTAAAGACTTAGGTATTATGGATAAATATGATGCCTATTAGCCGGGTAGCTTTGAAGTTTCATCTTCATTCGCCCGTCAATATTTTACTGTCGTTATTTTCTCATAAATTATAAACCTTAAGACAACAACACACTGTTTATTTATGAGTAGGTATATTTTAGGAAACGTTTGTTTATAGATATTTACTTTTACTTTATGTGAGAGTACCTTTATATTCAAACTGGAAAGACCTTCAATGGATGCAAGGCATTGAGGTTATTTCATATAGTATCCTCTTATGACGTATTTCTGTACCTAATTCTAGAAAATATATTATATCTGAATCCATTGGACAGATCATGCACTAGCTGTTTTTTTATTTACCCTCTTCGGAAGATAGTTAGGTATATTTATGTTTAGATTTTAAAATTCTTATTTAAAAAAAAATGTATCTACATTTCAATTTATGAGAATATTCACTAAAATAAATCTAAAAACCACTCGGCTTTGGGAGGTACTCAATTTCAAATAAGCAAAATTACGATACAAAGTAAAAAAAAAACTAAATCAAATGAGAATATTTTATAAATATTAGATGTCATATACCAAAGAACTTTTGGTATATGAGAATATTTTGTTTTTAAAAACAAGAAATTTTCAGGTTTAATTACTTTATAAGATAACTCAAGTTTATTGGGAATTGTCATAACAATGCAGCATAGCATATTCGTTGTTCGAAAAACTCCCTAACCCTATTATAGGGTTACAGTATAGAATATAATGTAACGTAACAAAAAAATAGTGAAAGAAGTAGGTTTGGTATATTTAGATAATTTTATAACTATGTTTCACCATTGTAATATAATTCAAATTAAATTTACCAGCTGAACACGTTTTATTTACTGATTTAAGCTTTTGGTAGCGCCGGACTGATAATACAACGGTCCTTTATACGTCTGATCATAGAGAAGTAGATTCTTCTAAATACCATATTCAATAAGGACTTTGTATTGAAAACCTATTAAATGCATCGTCACAAATCAGTATATTTTAATGATATCTTCTCTTCGTTGTCCTAGGCTACGCAGCATCTAATAAAATGCCAAAACATTAAACAAAAATCGTAAAAACCAATGCAACGCCAATATGTAGGTACATAAAAAACGAATAAAGTTATTTCTGCCCAGAACATGATATCTACCCACGTGACATTTAGTTGCAATATAAAATTGGAGCGAAAAGTTATTTTTTGTAATTTCTCAGTCGACTGCCTCGGATAATGGACTACGAGATGATGAAAGTGACTTTTGCTGAATTTGATACGGCATTAGATCGTAAAATTTAGATTAAACTATCCTCATGAATTACAAAGTGCTTTGTTATGTATTTTTGAATTACCTCAGCCTAGTTGGTGGTGACCCTGCCTACGAAGCCAGAGGTTCTGGGTTCAAATCCCGGCGAGGGCATTATTTGCGTATTTATTTATTACAATTTATATTATATTATATATATCGTCGCTTGGTACCCTACCCACAACACAAGCCTTAATTGTGTTTACCGTGGGACTAGGTCGATTTGTGTAAGATATCCCAATATATTTATTTTATGTTCTACTGTTGGGTAAAACACTTTTCCTGCGATATTTGCAAAAGATCTCCTAAAAATATCATTAAATAATGTCGCTCCACCAGTAGAAATATCAGCAAATAAATAAATATGGATTTATTTTTGAAATATGGATGATTTTCGGACAAAAAAATATGTTTCATTTAAATAAAAATAGGTATAGTGCCTTAATTGGTATAAATTCTAAGAGAAGACTGTTATCACCACAGTTTCCTTTGAATTTTGATGTTACTAGGTAACAGAATACTTTAAAAAAATTACGCGTAAGTACTAGCGATGTAACGAATATTCGCATTCGCATTCGCATTCGCGAATATTCGCATGTTTTAAAATATTCGCATTCGTATTCGCATTCGCAAAAAATTGACGCGAATATTGCGAATATTTTTATCTAATTATTTCGTTCGCTTAAGGCTAGAAGTACTACAGTCTAAAGTTGACCTTAATACCTAGATATCTAGGTACAAAAACTTGCGACTCTAAAAATGATATATTTTAACTGAATGATGAATAAAACGTTTTATTTCAGTATTTTCAGTTAATAAAACATAAATGATACGTATAATTAAACAAAACAGTCGTGGCGATTGCGAAGACGGTGACACCTAGTAGCTTTGGAGTCAAACTAATCGCTTAGTTTTGAATTTACTTCTGAATACTAAGTATTCAGTATAATAGGTATTTCTGGTAAAATGTGCCTAAATATCACTGCTAAATACTTCTTTAACCAAAGATATCGACGCAAAAGGACCTATTCTTTGCGTTTCATTGCGCCTGTGCAATATTTTTGGATTTTGAATGAATGTTTATTATTATTTTCAATTTTATTGCACATTATTTATTGCACATACGAAAGAGTATAAATGGCGGACTTAATGCCTTTGGGCATTTTATACCAGCAATGTATGACACGTACAATGTACAATGTATGACGGGCCGCGTGGTGACGGCAGTAAGAATACATTTGTCACCACACCAACTCCTCCTGCGGGTGTCGTAAGAGTCGACTAAGGGATTGAAATGTCACTGACCATTTTTGATAACGATTGATGATGGGCAGCAGCGTCATCACTGTCGACACATTACTGTAATCGATTATGGGCATTTACCTCCTAATGCGTCTATACGCATAGTTTAATAGGAGAGGCCTTCGTCCAGCAGTGGACTATCATAGGCTGATGATGATGATGATGATGATGATGAATGTATGCATGTATAGGTAAATACCCAATATTCGCATTCGCATTCGCATTCGCGAATATGAATCGCAAATATTCGCATTCGCATTCGCATTCGCGAATATTCCAAAACAGTCATTCGTTACATCCCTAGTAAGTACATAGTAGTCTATACTTCTTATTTGCGTCCTGTAAAATGTAGTTCTGTTTTATTTGATTTCATTGCAATTTTGAGAAATCTTCGCCTGGAAACCTCCATCCGGCCACGCTCGCTTCAAGTTCAATACTGCAGTAATATAATATTCTTGACTTTACAAATGTAACATGTTTCAATTCAGTCTATTTGTTACATAACACAAATACAATCAATGCGGACATGACAATTTTCTTCCATTTGTTCGTGCCGTGTGGTGACGGCAGTAAGAATACATTTGTCACCACCCCAACTCCTCGTAAGAGTCCTCGTGTCGTAAGAGTTGACTAAGGGATTTCACTGACCATTATTGATAAAAGATTGATGATGGGCAGCAGCGTCATCATAGTGGACACATTACTGCGATCGCCAATCCGCTTGCCCAGCGTGGTGATCATGGGCATTTACCTCTTAATGCGTCCATACGCATAGTTAATAGGAGAGGCCTACGTCTAGCAGTGGACTATCATAGGCTGATGATGATGAATGATGTTCGTAATCTACATCAGTTTACTAAAATGACTACTTCTATTGTATGTAGGTACTTATATTGGATGTCAATTGCAAAAGTCCAATTTTAAAGTCAAAAGTAAACCGTAACATCTTGAAATAAGATTTAAAGTAGGATATCCCTTAATCAGTCTTCAACTATCATTACTCTTATTTTCAAACTGAAACTTTAACCGTGTTGAAATAAGAACGCCCGTTAAATGTCCTTTGTGTGACAATTTACGCTCACACGGTAATTTACTGGATGTGACGTGACAGCCAAGGTGACTGAAGTAATGTGTCTACTAAGTGAAATACTAGGTACAGTCACGTCTAATAATATGTATACATTTCGGAACGTATGTTAAAGGCATAAGGATCAAAATCGTGTACATATTATTAGAGCCGACCGTACCAGCAGTAAAAAATACTTGCGAGAATTCATCAAAGTCCTCCCACACGTATATTTTTTGTAGTAGAGCTACGAGTATTTTTAGCTCAATATTAAACCTCCAAAATATCTCATAAGGTGACAAAACGATTCTCTCCAAGAATAAAACATAATACTTACGTCGTAAGTATTACAGGCTGTAGGTATCATTTTAAATGCGTATGCATAGCAAAAAACATCAAAACAGACCGGAGAGAGAATACTTACCTTACAAGAAAAAGTACCCTACTGTCCCCCTCCGATTTAATTGATTTTTATATCTTATAGAGTACCTAGTCTAAAATAGCAGATACGTATTTTTTATCGGCCTACGCGTTGGGAGAAATTATCCTTCAAAGTCCTGAAACGTGACCTAACGGCTAGCTGGTTTAATTTCAACATTTTCAAACCTCCAATAGAAATATTCACTAGCCTATGTTAGTCCACTGCTGGACATAGCCCTCTCCTCCCAACTAGCAAAATATAGTCATATAGAAGTTGAGACAACGTTTTGCATATAACTTCTAGTCTAATTTGGTTGGTCATATAAACGTAAGGTAAACGGTTATAAAAGGCGAAAGTGGCGCAAATTATACGACTTATTGGTGAGATAAAGGTTAAATAAAGGTTTGCATGGCGACTTAAATCGTTTATTAAAGGTATTGTAACGATTGAGGAATGACCAAAAAGTTGTATAAAGAGTACAACAAAAACCTTTACGCGACCTAAATATCAAATAAATGTTTTATTACTGACCATTTTGTTTTATAGAAGGTTTAGTATAACCCTTACTCATTGCTTATCGGACTTTTAAGTTACATAAATGTTTTTAAGTTTTATTTATAAAACTGCTCCTGACATTTATTTTAGATACGCGCAAAACTTGGTGTGTGTGACAAAAAAGTGTACGGAAAAATAATACAAGGTAATTTTATAAGATTTGTAATAGAAATTATTGTTCTATATATTAAGCATTTGCACATTTGGCGTGAGCTGAATTCGTATGGGAAGGTCACTTTACCGTTAAAGTTTATGATGATATACAGTTTTTTGCTGTCGCGCTCTTAATATATGCGAAATAATTATAATTTATAACAATATTTCTTCATATTTTATTATAGTTAAGGTTAGCCATTTTGGAACAAGTCATGGATTTATACTTATACGACTACAATATAACTTTATCTTAAGTAAAGGTTTTTATAACGACTACAAATTGTCCGCCATTACTAAGCCGCCATTACTAGTCCGCCACTTCGTTTGTACCGTTTCCACGATGTAACGTCCATGGTTTTTTTCTTTTAAATAGTACTGTGATGCTCACGAAATGGCGACTAATGTTTTATAATATTAATTTCAAATCGACTATAAATTGCATGATGTTTTATAACCGTAACTTAAAATCAATTTAAAAACATATAGTCCAATAAAAGGAATATAACGAGTTCGGCAACAACTAAAGGTTTTTCAAAGTTTTTGTTTGACGTTAATATAACCAACAGTTGAATAAAGGGTAGATAACAGTCCCGCTGATATCTTTTTGTCATATTGAAGTTACCTTCAATACCACTATATAACTGTCGAGATAAGGTTTTATGATATCACTTATACAACAATAAAATTATGTAGACGTTGTAAAAATGACCTTATTACGACGGTTCTGTTTTTTCTAAACCCTTTATAAGACGAAAACGTTTATACAACTTTGAACATCATTAAGTAAACGTTTTCTTTAAAACCTCTACATGATTGTTGTATAATTAAGTCGCAAAAACGTTTATTTACCATAGTAATTAGACTATTTGGTAGGACGACTAAACTATCAGATTTATAACGTTTATTTGACTAACAGGTTAACTAAAAACGACTATAAAACTCTTATATGGCTAAAGGTCGTATAACTCTTGATTTATATGACTTCTTTGCTAGTTGGGCTATTAACCATGCATGTAGACGTATTAGTGGCACTAGGAGGTAAATGCTCATAATCGCCACGCTGGGTAAGCGGATTGGCGATCGCTGTAGCGTGTCCACTATATGATGACGCTGCTGCCCATCATCAATATTTTAGAATGGTCATTGACACTTCATTTTCGTAGTTGACTCTTACGACACTCGCAGGAGGAGTTGGGGCGGTGACAAATGTATTCGGACTGCCGTCACCACAAATAGACTTAATAGTATTTTTTTTTATATTTTTAAAGTCACTAAAATTTAGTTGAAAAACTTATAGAGTTCTGAAACTGACTTTAATAGGTTGAACTAAAGTTGTATCTGGACGAAAAGTTTGGGCGCTCTTTGTGGTTTTCATTAAAGTTCTTTGAGTTAGCGGTGAATAAGATAGTAGTAGGACTTCATTCATTTTTAAAGTCTATGACAAAGTCAAGTTATTTTACGTTCCATTTTTACTTTACCTTTTCAACTTTTAGACTTGTAGCCGTAATTATGAGTTTGCAAGTAACGTTTACGGTGGCGATTACCTACTCGATATGTAAAGCTCTATACCGTTCACACTGATGTGTTAGAGCGAACGTGATGACTTGTCGATAACGTAAGTCGAGAAAACGTTAACGTAAACGTTACTTGCCAACTCGTGGTACGGTTCTGCTGGGTTCGAATTCTGTTCTCTCGAGTTACAAGTTATTTTAATACTATTATGCTGATCAATATCAAACTCTTACCGATTTAAAAAAAAAATGTGATAAAAAAGACGTTTCAGTTTTCGTAATGCTATAAGCTTGGTTGTAAAAAAATCCTTCAAAATATGTCAGCACTCTCTACAAAGCGAAAAAGGATAAATTCACTGTCTGGGGGTACAGTCAAAAGCATACATATTAATGACGTAAGGCAAAGTGCATACATATTTATGCCCTTGACTGCACAAACAAAATTCACTGAAAGCCTGTTTATACACAAATTATCTTATATGTATCCTGGGGTGAAATAGTATGAGGAGAAAATGAAACGGTATGAGGCCCGTTTCAAACCATACAATTCACAGACCTACACCTATTTGTATTATATTGTATTCTGGCCATTTTCCGCAATTCGACATCAAACGTGCCTATTCAGAGTCGCTCGCTCGCCGCGCTACCGGCCGGATGCAATTTTGTGCAAGCGCATCGATCGACGTTATAATTCGTAAAGCTCGAAACAATGGTGAAGTGCAGCAAGTGTTTACGGGTGGTGACTAAAAAGAGCCCAGGACTGCAGTGTTCTAAGTGTAACAAATGGTTTCATGGGGAGTGCACGGACGTCTCAACAGAACAATTAAATACGTTATACGCCATGACGGACGTGGACTGGAAATGTCGTGCTTGTACCGGAACAAAGAAGCCAAAACGCTTATCTTGTATTTTACCAGATCCTGACTGCGACGAAGACGAACCACAAAATGAAATAGCTAGCTCATCTGATCTTGTTAAGGGAATGTTGGACGAAATTCGCCAGAAAGTCCAAGAAATTATATCTAGCGAACTTCAAACTACCCTCAATTTCTACTCGGCAAAAATTGACGAGTATGAAATAAAGATTCAAACCTACGAAAATAACGTCAAATTTCTGCAAAATCAATGTAACGATCTACAAAACAGACATAAAAACCTAGACTTGAAAAACGAAGCCCTGGAGATGAAAATCAACTTCCTGGAACAGTCTCTAATCGCCAACCAAGTTGAAGTCTGCGGCCTAGAAGTGAGAGAGGACGAAGATGTGACTGTCATAGCAAATAGTATCTGTAACAAGCTAAACCAGCATACTGATAATATACTCAAAGCGTACCGTAAAAAGCGAATCACCAACCAAGGCCAATCGACACCTAAGGGCCCGCCGCCGGTCACCATTTGCCTACGCAACGGTTGCCAGGAAAAATGGTTGACATCTGCCAAGTCATTGACGCTGACCAGCTCTGACGTCGGAGGTCAGGGAGACCACCGATTATACGTTCGTGAAGCTCTTACACCATCCACAGCATACCTTCTATGGAAGACAAAAAACGACCTCAAAAACACTCAGCTATACAAATATGTGTGGTACAAGAATGGAAATATAAGGGTACGTAGAAATGAAGGCGAGAAATTCCATATAGTGAGATCGACAAGAGACGTTGAAAGGCTGAAAAACATCGTTCCGTGAGTAAACAAAACTTGTCTTCTTTTATGACTTTCCCGACATGGTTTGTTATCTATCTATCTCATTCACTCAGACATAACAGTACGATACTCACAAATTAATGAATAACTTAAACACATTCATACATGAAACGGAAGAAAAATGCTGGAACGATTTTGCAAATAAAATACCTAAACAATGCAATGAACTGCTTATCTTACATGTAAACTTAAGATCTATGATAAAAAATCACACCCAATTGGAGTACCTAATAAATGACAGTCCGGCCCTCATCCATGTTATTATAGTGTCTGAGGCGAACATAAGTGATAACCTAAAACCACTGTTTGAAATTAAAGACTACACTATGAATACTCAGTTAAGAAAAAATCGCAGATGTGGTGGTCTAGTTATCTACACACATAAATCAATCGTGTTTGAAAAAATATTAGTGTCAACAATAAACTTTGAATGTATTTTGTGTGAATTAACGTCCAGTAATTACAAGTCTATTTTGTGTGCAGTGTATCGGCCTCCGAACTTAAACAAATTCGAATTTATAAGTGAGTTAAAGTGCATACTCTCGAAGTTTTCGGTAAGAAAAAACTGTGTTCTAATAGGTGACATTAACTTAGACATAACTTGTAGTGATAATATCATAAATACCTATCTAAACAATTTATGTGAACTGGGTTTCGAGTGTTGTATTAGCAAGCATACTAGAATTTGTAAAACATCACTAGGAATTTCTAAGACCTGTATTGACCATATATTCATACGCGATTTGAACCTACAGAATAGTAAAAACAATAGCAATCATTTATATTCAATAAAATCAGCTGTGGTTCAGTGTGAGTTAGCCGACCACTTTATAACGGGCCTGGCAATTTGTAACGATTGCGTAACAAAGAATAGGTATAAAATTATTGCTAAACTTGATAACAACAAGTTGAAAACAGAGCTGAGTAATATTGATTGGTCTCCTACTTATACAATGTGTAACCCAAATGATATCATGTCATATATTCACGATAAATTCACAGACTCATACAACAATTGTAAAATAAAGTGTAAAATTGGGCTTAGTAGAAGGGCTCAATGTAAATGGATTACGAATAAATTGATTTATATGTCTAACAAAAAACAGGAATTATTCGAAATTTGGAAAAGTGACATGAGTAACAGTAAAAACAGGTTAATCTTTAACAAGTATAGAAACAAAACTAATAGATTAATAAATAAAGCAAAAAATAGGTCAATCAAAAGTGAAATATGTAACAACTTTAAAAACCCAAAAAAAATGTGGGAAATAATTAATAGGTTAACGGGTAGGATTACACGATCGGTTGATGACATCATTATTAAAGCCTTCAAACTAAGCCCAAAGGAATTGTGTAACAAATTTATATCTGATTTTGATTCAAATGTAAAAAAAGTTATAAGTAGCTGTAACTCAAAGCTGATCGATGAGAGGTTGTATGTCAATGCCCCTTCCCTTTCTATCAACCTGAGGCGAATAGATGAAGACAAAATGTACAAAGTAATAATGAATTTAAACGACAAAAAAAGTCCTGGTTATGACAAAATTAGAGCAAGAGACATAAAATACATAGCAAAGAATATAACACCTGTATTAACAAAAATGCTTAACCTATGCATATCCAAATCAACGTATCCAGAATTGTTAAAAATAGGAATAGTAAGGCCAATACATAAAAAAGGCAGTTACAGTGATACTAACAATTACAGACCTATTACCATACTTTCCTGTATAGATAAAATAATTGAAAGGTACTATGGGACATTGATAAATGACTTCTTGTCGAAAAATGCTATAATTCATGAAAGGCAATATGGTTTTCAAAGAAATAAAAACACAACACAGTTGCTATCAACATTTAATGAGGAAATAAATAATCACCTTAATGAAAAAAAACATGTTTTGAACATAATGATAGATTTTAGTAAGGCATTTGATACCCTAGATTTTAACATACTATTTAGCAAACTTGATCAGAACGGCATACAGGGACCTTTACTTAAATGGTTTAAAGACTATCATGAAAAAAGATACAATACCGTCAGCATCAGTGGTGAGCAAAGTAAACTGGTGCCAACCCTGTGCGGCACGGCCCAAGGATCCATAATCGGGCCAACCGAATATATTTTATATGTAAACGACATGTGTAACATATTTAAGTGCAGCTCTGTGTACCAATTTGCTGACGATACATGTATCCTCGTAGCACATAAAGATATAAAAATTGCAGAAATGAAAATACAAAATGAGTTCAACACTCTGTGCAAATGGGCCCACGATGTTGGATTGTCAATAAATTACAGTAAAACAAAAATTATGTATATTCACTCACCTTACATGAAAACAACCCATAGGCCAAAAGTCGTGGCTCACGAGCACCAATGTATGCACAACAACTATGTTAACTGTGCCTGCCAGCAGCTAGAGGTAGTCACTGAACATACATACCTTGGTCTTACTATTGACCATCATTTTAACTGGGCCCCTCATATTGATAACGTATGCAATAAATTAAGATCAATACTTGCTAAGCTGAGTGTACTGAAACACAAACTGCCCTATAAAACCTTAAGACTGCTATATCTGGCACTGGCAGACTCGGTAATTAATTATGGCTTATCTAGCTATGGCAGGACATACAAAACCTATCTTCAGAAAATTTATGATATTCAAATAAGACTCCTTAAAACCATAGTGCCTTACAAGATTAAATGTAAGTACAAAGATAATTACGCGCAAATCTTTGAATATTGTAATGTCATGAATGTTTTTGATAAAGTACGTACCATAATTGTAAAAGAACAATCAAATCAAATATCTAATTTGAAAAAGAAGGAAAGATCTAAGCAATTGCGCCAGCTCCAATACCTACCTTTGTTCTCATTACCTAAGGTCAATAATGTATATGGAAAAAGAACTTGTAAGTACATTCTCCCCGACATATTAAATAGACTACCTAAAGATCTTGTACCCTTGTTAGAAATAAAAAAACCGGAACAAATAAGTAGAATCCTTAAAGAGTATTATATAAAGGGAGAATATGCTAACAAATGGTAGATATTAATATCAGTTGCGTCACTCATAAGCAATATAAAATAAATTCTGTAACATTTAAAAATAAATAAACCTTACCTATAATATAAATTAGTTAAGCGAGTCGAGTGACCGCGCATATAATCTCGTTCAGAGATTTTGCAAAAAAAAAAAAACATGTAATTAATTATAAGTCTTTTTTATTCAATAAATAGTTCTAAATTTTTTTTTTTTTTTTTTTTATTTTGAGTGTTTCCAACGCTGGCCCAATACTTCTTGGGAACTAAGCATATTGAATTTCTTCGCAGAATGTATGCAGCGGCCCTACCGCGAAAATCGAAATTCAAAAAATTTCGAGGATTTGTCTCTCTCTCTCACTCTAATGGCGCCTTCGTTTGAGTGACAGAGAAAAATCCTCGAATTTTACGAATTACGATTTTCGCGGTAGTAGGCCAGGTTTCCTGTCGATGTTTTCGTTCACCGTAAAGTACTTGTGAATATCAAATTATATTTAGTATTTTTTTTCTATTGAACCACGGCCCCTGTTTACCTATAGCCCTACACCTATATACGATCTTATAAATGCATTTAGATAAAAATCTTGGGAGATAAATAAATATTTACGGCTTTTGCTACGCATAAAATGTTTAACTGATGTTTTAGTGCATAATTTTACTGCATCTTTATGAATAAAACAGCTGCCCATCTCCTTTCACGAAGAACCGGCCCGAATCTGACGTCAACTCATCTTTAGTTGGAATTCATTTGTAACGAATTTGCATGATGACATGTAAATAGATAAAATTCTTACCTACAAACTCTCCTATTATAATAAATAATAATAACCTTATCATCTTATGTGATTGACATAATTATAACATTTTGCAATCAACAAATTACTATTATTATTCTTTAGAGATTAGTAAAGTCCTAAAATTTTACAAAGCGCAATCCAAACAGGTGTTATCATATTAAATTCATTCAATCAAAGTAACCAAGAACATAATATAAACGTCGTGCAAATGTGCCTATGATCCGTGCAACTGTGTTTTAAAGTGCTCTAATACCATAAACAAGTGCATCAGTGTTCACAAGTGCTTGTGTTTTCACAATCCGTGCAACCGCGCAACCGTGTAACACACGGCGCGCCGCGCGCGCGCTCCGCCTCGCGTCACACGTTGCACGTTACCGCCCGCGCGATTACACGTTGCACGCTACCGCGCGCGCTTCGCGAGCTGACACGTTGCACGCTACCGCGCCCGCCCCGCGCGCCGGCACGTTGCACGCGTGCTCGGAATTCACAATCCGTGCAACCGCGCAACCGTGTAACACACGGCGCGCCGCGCGCGCGCTCCGCCTCGCGTGACACGTTGCACGTTACCGCGCGCGCCTCGCGAGCTGACACGTTGCACGCTACCGCGCCCGCCCCGCGCGCCGGCACGTTGCACGCGTGCTCGGAATGCGCGCGCCGTGCGAGTCGCGCGCGCGCGTGCAGCCTCGAACCATGCGCTGAGGCCATGGAGACGATCGCCGAGGACGCTGAAGCGGAACTTGAGCTTGGTAATGGTTGTTTTCTATTGTTTGTCCTTGAAAAGTTTCAGCGTCATAACGTGTCATGTAGGCTTAGCACATGATTAGTGCGATAATATCAGTCAGGCTCCGTAGCCTAGTTGGTAGTGACCCTGCCTACGAAGCTGGAGGTTCCGGGTTCGAATCCCGGCAAAGGGCATTATTTGTGTATTTATTTATCACAAATATTTGTTCCTTGGTCATGGCTGTCTATGTATTTAAGTATCGACATATATGTATCTATCTATTATATATATCGTCGCTTGGTACCCACATCACAAGCCTTAATTGAGCTTACCGTGGGACTAGATTGATTTGTGTAAGATGTCCTAAGATATTAATTTATTTATTATTTAATATGTCGCCGCGAGATAGACTATCCATCCCTCTTTTATTCATATAGTTTGTAAAATATAGGAAGTCTATCTCGCGGCGACATACTGACATACCAATCATGTGCTAAGCATACTGTTGAGATGCTGTTGAATAATTAACATTGTACGACTATTCTAGCATATATTTTGATTGATAGATTCAATAAAATATCTTTATTAGGTCGGCTACCTAACTGATATTATAAACTAAGTATTTGTGAGTGGCAGGTTTGTAACTAGCTTTGATTTTTTATGGACATACATACTTCATCTTAAAGAATGTAATTTTATTATAACCCAAATATTAAAAAAATGTGTTAGCTAAATTTTTCTCAATTTCGAGTTATGACGGTTTATTTTTAAAGCTGCGAGTTGTGGTTGTGACAAACAAACTTGTATATAATTATGTGGTGGCGATATATTGTATGCTGAATTATTTATTATGGAAAAAATAAGTCAGAATTTATCAATGAAACATTAAAAAAAAAATAGTATGGCATGTACTAATTACCTTATCTGTTTGAGGTAATATCAAAAATACACGCTGTACATACATACACACGTCCAACTGCATATAGCAACATTGACAAAGGGACCTAATTCTCGAAAACTTGTAACTTGTGATACAAGCGAAAGTCCTATTCTAATTATGTAATAGTGTCATAAAGTGACTTCCACTTGTATTACAAGTTACAAGCGTTTGAAAAGCGGCCCCAGGCGTCCACGATTTCCAATTGTGTGTTACAGATTATTGCTACTTTCACGCTTTTGCTGAGATAAACTGGTAAAATCCCTTTAAGTTAATATATCTTTGATAGACCCCTCGAAAGGATGAGAGCCAAATGTAATTATTGTGTCACAGTCTACTTATACGTATACGGTTTTAACACGACTGCCAATTGGAGTATTGTTTTCACCTTATTATTTGAAAGCAGAAGCCTTCATATACCTAAATGCGATAGAGCAGCTATCCTATCTTGATAAAAAATATAAAGTGTAAGGCACTGGTCTCACCGCGAGCTACTAAGCTGTGAACTATATACCTATGTGTAATGTAATGAAATTAAAAGTTTAAAATAGCTTGGTAGCTCGCGGTGAGACCAGTGCCTAAATTACGGTTCCAGATTGCGTAGCTAGTTGGCATCACTTAGTAGCGAATCGTAGTTTTCTCTCTTTGTCACTCCTTTCTATTAGTGCGACAAAGACAGCTGCGTTTTGTTCACGACTGAGCGTTTAACGATTGCCAATTGCTACACTCACCCTGGTTCGAAAATGAAGAATTAAAATAGGTATACCATTTGTATGTAGAACCCAAAACAAAAACGTAAATAAACCTAAATACTTGCATAATTCCATAGGTAATCACGCATTTTTAGAACACAATCTTGGTTTTATTAAAAACTTAAACCTTGAGTTCACATACATTTTTAGTTAATATTATTGATATTTATTTAGTACAAATAGTAGTAAATATATCTGCGAACGTGATTCACTTTTTTTGGATTTTACTGACGAATGGTATAAATGCTATTAAATAGTGAAAGAACTTCTCCATTACTTTTTTCCCCTATTACCCTCTAAATAATAAACTGTCTCTATGAATATGAATGCGGAGAGAGATGACGGTCAGTTTTTGTTTCACAACGTACCATATGCCACGTACCATCGCCAACACTGGTTACTAACCGTTCGTATGAACATTGTAATAAGGGTCATAGTGAATTTGTGTTTCCGTTTGTAAATTTTTTGTGAAGTCCCATGCGGCACACAGAGATCCTATCGATTTAATATTCACGAACCGAGTATAAAATCGAATGGCCAGTGGAATAGGTACGAATTAATACTAGCTAGTCAGACACCGAATGCACAAAAAACAATGAAAAAACACAGGAAACAAAAACATATTTTGTCAGCCTCCGTAGCCTAGTTGGTAGAATGACCAGTATTTGCGTATTTATTTAGCACAAATATTTGTTCTTTGGTCGTGGCTGTCTATGTAATTTAAGTATCTATATATATTTATCGATTATGTACCTATAACGTCGCTTAATACCCACACCACAAGCCTTAATGGAGCTTACCGTAGGACTATGCCGATTTGTGGAATATGTCCCGTGATATTTATATTTATTTATACATTATAATTATGTATCAGTATAGAGAACATAGGTAGGTGCACTTTTATACAATGTGTATAGCACGTTTTCTATAAAAATTGTGGTAGATAGACCTATCTACATAACACTTTCGACTTAGACACGAAATGTGATATTTAGGTAGGTACGTACAATATGCGGTAAAGTACATGACATGGGTTGGTACCTACACTACGAGTATACCGAAAGTGACGTGCTAAGACGGTTTTAACCTATGTCCTCAGATCATCATTAGTTCGCGTAAATTACGACAAAATAACTCAGTTATTTAAATGCGTTTCCCCGCTATTTCCCCTTTTTCTGGTCCGGGAATGTTGTATTGTGTGTATTTTTTACCCTAAATTGCTACAAGTTCCCGCTTGTTATAAACAAAGCTTACCTACATCTAAGAATACGATCCAACATAAGTCCGACCATCTATTAAACAATTGCTACAAACCAAGGGGTCAATGTAAACTGGAACTTGCTTGGGAAAGTATATAAGGTTGTGAATACATAGGATCATCTCGACGTTTGATTAATGATTACGGTCTGAGCCTCCCTCCCCTACTGAAGAATAGTTTCTCCGGGAGGAAAAGCATGATAGCTGCACTAGTGCTTTTGAAAGAAACAATAGAAGTTGATTTTCATTTTCCACACAATGAAAAGCGATATGGTAAAAATAATAAATATGAAGAGGTGAGTGAAGGAACCATTTGCAAGCTGAGTGAAAAAGTTGGTATGTCACATGGAAAATTTGATTTTGTTAGTGAGTGACATAATATATCTGCGTATTATACTTATATTTGAAAAATTGGCAGTTATTGATGGCATTAAAATAGCTGATGAGCATATAGGCCTATCTTCCTGTACCAGTGTCGTACAGGAAAAAAGGCCTATGCTCAGCAGTGGGCGATAAACGGCTGTAAATGATGATGATGAATGATGGCTTTAAAGTGCCAAAAAATGCCGTCGAAATCAATATCCAATTACATAGCGATCGACGCGCTCAAAATAAATAATTACTTAATAACCCAACCGTACTATTCATAATTACATAGGTGGAACCCTGCAAACGTGCGACAATTTCGGTAACAATCAATAATATTAGACATTCGATAAAGTGTAGTGGGTAGGGTACCTTTACTGGTAGGTTGGTATAGTAAATAATGCTGAGCAAGATTCACCACATGTCCTAAAATGTTTGTATGGAATCTGTGGCCTATACCACAAAACTTTACAAGCGTACAATTTTACAAAATTGTATAAAATCCCATACAAAAAGTTGACAAATATGCAGTTGGACGTGTGTATGTACTCGTATGCAGCGTGTATTTTTGATATTACCTCAAACAGATAAGGTAATTAGTACATGCCATACTAATTTTTTTTTAAATGTTTCATTGATAAATTCTGACTTATTTTTTCCGTAATAAATAATTCAGCATACAATATATCGCCACCACATAATTATATACAAATTTGTTTGTCACAACCACAACTCGCAGCTTTAAAAATAAACCGTCATAACTCGTAATTGAGAAAAATTGAGTTAACACATTTTTTTAATATTTGGGTTATAATAAAATTACATTCTTTAAGATGAAGTATGTATGTCCATAAAAAATCAAAGCTAGTTACAAACTGAGCGATCTGTATGACGATGATGATGGTGATTCGTGTAATACATTGACAAATCATTATACAATGGAAATTGCCTCACAACATATATGTTTAATATGATATACAGTAAAGCGTGTAGCAAACGAAACAGTAATGCAATGTCCACAGCAGTCGCTCTAATGCCAGCTTTTGTGCGCCGACAATGCGCGGGTCAAGTGGCTGTCTTAGGTCACAGTGTATTGTGGTGTTACAGTAACCTTGTTTATTATACCGGACTCGTAAAGGTGCGTTCAAACCAAAAGAGCATGAAAAATTCGATCGTTACACAAAACGTGATTGGTTGATTTCGTAGAACGGGGGATAGAACAGTGAATGCTCTTTTGGTTTGAACGCACCTCCAGGCCTCAATCAAAACAAAAATCACGATCGCGTCAATTAGTTATGTTACGAAACTTAGTTAAACTACTCTGTCCAACAATTGCACAAAGTAGAAAAACACGGCAAATTAGAAAAAAATGTATATGCGTATGTTTATCGCGCATAGAAAATTAGAATTTGTCGCCTTTATTTCTTTGCTAAAAGTTGTTACACAAAATTTCACTTTTTAATTACTATGTACTTATTTTTTGCAACCGACCCCTATTGCGCAAAAGTATGTGACATGTTCTTGTGTTGTTAAGTCTTAGAGTGTGTGAGATTTTTTTTGCAAGATATTATCGCTGATGAATGATGATTTTATTAACGGCGAACGCCAGTTATTAATTTTATCATTGTTGCTAATTCGTAAATTACAGATTTTGCATTCAGGATTTTAGCTTGTTTACTTATAAATTATGTCCCATAGGTTATCTTTATTATCTTCTCTATTTTCAATGTCTCTTGGTTCATAGATCCTGATTGCTACCTACTTCGTTGGGTCTTATTGCAGGACTAATAATAAACATGTAGTAGTAGGACATTATTATGTGTGACCTTTAGTTATGTAGGGATACAATACAACTTCATAGTTGTCTCAAGGGTGGGAACCATGATACTGTGTGATCACTGTTTACTGTGGCCACGGGCCGCCTCGAAATAAATGTAATCTCGTGTCGTGAGATCGTCGAGAAGTGGTCGGAACGGAACACTGCGTTATCCTTTATGTTGTCGCTGTGCAGTAAAACTGTGCAAAACTGGGGATTGAATTTGTTGTAACTAATTTATGGGATAAAAAAAACACTACTAAATAAGAGGGCCTTTTGAAAGAAGTTCTATCGTTGAATTGTTGAATGATTGGCCTAAGTAAAACGGGGACCAAGTCAAACTTTTTTCGTTTACGAGAATATTTTATTCTTCTACTTTTTCAGAATCAGAATACGCTTGTGAAAATACTGGAAAGGACCACGTGCCTAAAGTTTGAAAAATGTGGTTTAATGCATGGCTCTGACGCCTTTTTCTTTAATTCTACTCTTTAATTTTTTTATTTCTTTGGAATCTCAACTCATAGGAGGGTAGTAAAATCAGTCTTAACTTTGACACGGTCTCGGAAACCGTGGTAGCATAGAGACTTTTGTTCAGAGCACTAACGTCTACAGAATACCAAAAACGCAGCCCATTTAACTAAAACCACTTTTTTCATACTTTACGCACGGGATCCTCTATCTAACCGTCACAAAGTAAAACTTTGTAGGTTTGAAAACCATTGTCAGATTTATTAAACCATTGTCAGATTTATGTTATCGTGTTTTGCTGAATAATACCTAAAGTTAAGGAATTTATGTATTACTTTTGGGGTAAAACAATTAACGCTAGGTCCCCAGCTCTACTACCCAATATACCTGATAAAAACGAGACATAGATTTATACATACAAGCTGTTCATTTCTTACCACCGAGAGGACAACTTTTGTTTTTCCGACTGACCATCACCCAGGTACGCTATCTAATATGACAATCACATAAGCTACAACGCGCATGCACATATGCTGCACACGCAGCTGGTGTGGCTTGTCCCTTAATAATTTGGACTGTATGCAAAAAAAAACCAACCCACATGAATTTGTCATTTCAAAGATTAACTTGTCTATTTTGATTTATGGTGTTAATTAGAATGAAAAGTTCTTTTGGGTTGGTTCCCTTTTGCATAACTACGTCCATTTTCTTTCGCGATTTCCAAATACGTACAGAAACTCTAGAAAATAAGTACTCTCTTTTTATCTCTCAGTAGCGATGGTGATCCATTTAGAAATAAGGAAGTGATATGCCCAATGAGCACAAAATAACGTTCTCTCATCAATCGTCGAAGGATCGAGCGAGATACTGGATATAGATCGACAGGATAAATCAGTTCCAAACATTTCATCACAAGAGAACCATCGTAAGCTGATCTGTGTTGTTATACATATCATATACACGGTGCCCATGAGGAAGGGGAAAAAAATCAACAGCGGATTTCTGACCAAATTTGAAGTTAAAAATGTCATATGAAGTTTTCTGGATTGAGTCTATTTTAAGAGAAAATTATATTTTTTCCTATAACCGTTATAGCCCATTACGCTATGATAAACGCATTTTAGGAAACGATTTTGTTACCATGTTGTCTTACGAGTAGTCCTGTCACACTTAATTGACAGACATCAAATGAACAAACAAAATCTTTAATTACCTAACAAATAAAAATAAAAACTTTTAAAGTGCATTTTTCGCTATAGTTTCATTGATAAAATCAATTTTTTGGGTATTGAGGCATTCAAAACATCAATAAAACACAAAGAAAAATATTTTTTTTTGCTGATTTGACCAAAACTCACTTAACATTTTTTGCTTCTTTTAGTCTCAGGAATATGCTGTTAAAATTTTTCCCTTTCCTCACGGGCACCTTGTATGTTACGAATACGTAGAGCGTAGTTACATTGGATATAATACATACTCCTAGTCGATATACGAAGGATCAATGATATAATAAGTAAAGATATGCTACACCGGCTCTAAAATTGAAGCGCGCAGATTGTGATAATTCTAACAATCGCTCTTAGTTCTACTCAGACCACCGTGAGGTGTGTACCACTGCCGAGTTCTCGCAAATCACATGAACTGCGCCCTAAAATGTCATTTTATGTAATACAATAGTGAAACACTACGAAATAAAATGCAAAAATGCCCTTAACATCAAACATCATGCGCAATTAAACTGAATTATATATTTTTTTCAATTTTACTATTTATTGAACATAAATAGGACGCCATTTTGACGATTTTGAACGGCTTCGAGAAAAAGACAAGCTTAATGTTGTTTAAGATCAAGAGTAACAGAGATAAAACAATGTTTATCAATAACAACCTTAAGAATGCACGCGCAATTGTCAAATGCTAGTTGTCTCTTTTTTATTTATTTAATACGAGTATATGTATTTTGCCATCTCTTTTACGCATTTTGAAGTATGAAGATAAGTGTATGTCAACTGTCAATAAATTGTAGGTGTATGATGTGAAGTATTTATTTCGCTCATTTTGTTAGAGTATAACGTATCTTTGCTTATATATCATTGCGAAGGATATCGTCGGGTATAGTGCAATACCGCATAACTAACAAATTCAATTAGGATCAATTTGAGTGTCAATTGTTTGATATTTGAACTCTATCTGATTTGGTAGTTACGCGGTATTGCACTATCCCCGACCATATGTGAGTCCAGGGTGCTTAGCCAAGTTGCCAATCGCTAGCGCTTAGTAGCATATCGTAGTTTTCTCCCTCTGTTACTCTTTCATATTAGTGCGACAAACACAGTTCGCTGCCTTTCGCTTGCGATTGATGATTAAGTGCTAGCGATGGGCAACTTGGCTAAGCACCCAGGAGATAAGAGGACGCGCGAGCGGGGCGGGCACCGAGGCGTGTGATAGAGCATCCATGCTAAGGTGAGCTTACGCTAAACGAGCGAATTGTCATTCTATCCCCCATTCTACGAAATCAACGAATTTCGACGAATTACGTTTTGTGTAACGAACGAGTTTCGTAGAGTGGGGATTGAATGAGCATTCGCTCGTTTGGTGTAAATCCACCTTGAAACAAATGCGTAAAAAACCGGCCAAGAGCATGTCGGGCCGGGCCATCCTCAGTGTAGGGTTCCGTAGTTATTCAAAAATGGCTGGGCCGATTATGTTCGAAATAACTTTATTTTAAAGTATTCTATAAGCCAGTATACATATATATTATATGTATACCTACATATTTATGTATACCTTCATAAACACAATTCTTTCTTATCCAGGGGCCTATTTTTCGAAAGCTTGTAACTTGTAATACAAGCGGAAGTCCTTATCTTATTAATGATGTTAAAAAGAGACGTCCACTTGTATTACAAGCTTTTGCGAAACGGGCCTCTGGAGCTGTTATCTCCAAAAATATTGACTTAAAAAAATACTTTCTTTTAGGGCTCTTATGCTTTTTAAAATACCCCATACTATAGAATTACAGCATAATAAAAATATCCCCACTTTATCGTTAAGTTAGGTACCCAATAAAATGAGCCATTCGAAAATTCTGAGAAATCTTCAAATTGTGAATAGTGGCATTTTATTGAGAAACGCTAAAATTTTTATTGAAGTAGGAGTTTTTTTTTCAATGTGTTCAAACTTCTATATTGCACTCGTAAAGAAGCATTGGGAATCACGTTCTGTCGCTACGGAGGCGTTATCTCGATTCCATTACGATGTTAAACGGGACAGTCCGGGGCAAAAGTGCTTAGTTGCTGTCCACTTATCAGTAAAGGCCGGACGAGAAGATTGTCTTCTCTAAGTTATTGCGTATAATTAACATTTTGAAGTCATGTGTGGTTGGTATATGGTCGGAGTTTCTCTGCGTGATCGAATCAGAAATGAGGAGATCCGTAGGCGAACTAAAGTTACTGACATAGCCCTCCGGATTAGCAAGCTGAAGTGGCAATGGGCAGGCCACATTGCACGCAGAGCAGATGGTCGATGGGGTCGAAAAGTGCTCGAGTGGAGACCACGGCTAGGCAAACGCAGCGTAGGACGTCCACCCACAAGATGACCTTATGAAGGTCGTCGGGACACGCTGGATGCAGGTCGCATCTACCCGGTACATGTGGAGGTCCAGAGGGGAGACATATGTTCAGCAGTGAACGTCTTATGGCTGAGATGATGAGGATGATGAATTGATCATGATGTTGCTGGTCTCCAAAATTATGCATACATGGGAAGTTGCTTGCAGTAAATAAACAGGAAAACGTTAAAGTCCTCTTAAAATAAGTAGATACCTATGCCATTTGTCACTTGAATCTAAAAAAAAAATAGGATAACAGATAGAAAATCAATACTAATAAATATCAATAACTAAAATGTATGTGAACTCAAGGTTTAAACCCCTTAAATAAATTAAATATAATGCATTATTTCCAAATACTAACCTTATACGTACCAACCAACGCAACCATTGCAAACCATTGCTTGGTTGGGCAGCATTTGGGAATCTACATACGTGGAGTCTTGCCATCGTCGATCCCACAGTGTCTGAAGACAAAAGTCTTCAATCAGTGCGTCCTACTCGTCATGACGTACGGAGCCGAAACGTGGACACTGACGGTACGGCTGGTCCACAAGTTCGCTCAGCGAGATTTAGAAAGGTCTATGTTCGGCTTCTCTCTGCGGGATCGAATCAGAAATGAGGTTATCCGGCAGAGAACCAAAGCTATCGATATAGCCCACCGTATTCGCAAGCTGAAGTGGCAGTGGGCTGGCCATATTAGCTGTAGAAACGACAACAGTTGGGGTAAACGAGTTCCTGAGTAGAGACCGCGTCTCGGCAAGCGTAGTGTAGGACGCCCTCAGGCAAGGTGGAGCGACGATTTGCGCAGGATGACTGGCAGGAGGTGGATGCGAGCATCCGAAGATCGAAGACGGTGGCGTAAAATTGGGGAGGCCTATGTGAAGTAGTTGACTACAATAGGCTGATGATTATGTTCAAACAGTAGGTTTACCTACTAAAACCTTCGGTTTCGGTTTCAGAGGAATTTCCTCCCACGTACGCTTCGACTATGGAATGACCTCCCTTCAGAGGTTTTCCCCAGGGTATACAGTATGGGGTTCTTCAAAAAAGGAGTTTATAAACTTTTAAAGGGTCGTCAACGCGCACGTGACACATCTGTAGTTGCGGGCGTCCATATTCTGCGGTAACTGCTTACCATCAAACGGGCCGTAAGCTTGTTTGCCAAAAAAAAAATATTCAAGAAGTAAGTCATTTCGGTGTGTACTGTTCTTCCGAAGTTATTATAAATGTGTGTTTGTTGTTTAGTAAAGTGTTGGCTTGCTTAAGCACAAATTTAATGCTTCACTTAAAGTTGTTGGTAAACAGTAACCTCACCTGACCAAAACGTGGCGGTTAAACTTTTAATGAGGGACTGTTACTGACACCCTTACCTTAGTGAGACATGGATAATATATAGTCTGAAATGAGTGTTTGAACCTTGATTTAAATCATTTTGATAACAAACGCAGACTTTCATAGCACTATCACAATTCTTTAGTTATTTCAAAATTAATTTGTCTTACAGGAAACGATTAACATTTGGACTAAGTAGTGATACACTTGATAAAATATTTGAGAACCCCGTTTATTTAATACAGGTATTATTAACGAATTCTTAGAAACCATGGCTTCAATTTACAATAGTATGGAGTTTATTAAACGGTACCTACAAATTATAGGTACACATAATTTGCAGCTTTAATAATGCCAAAAATACAGCCAGGTAGCAATTATTGTTCTCTGTTGGATATTTTAAACTGTTCTACTATCTATTGGTAATGATTTCTGCTGATTGAAAATTGTATATAGCACGTAAGCATGTTCATATTTAAACAGATATAATTATACAATAGGGATGATGACTGTAGTTAAAATAAATTATTTAACTTTATGCACGGCATAGGCCCCGGCCCCATGACCACGGTGCGGCGTCGTAAACGTAAAACGGCGCGGCGTCGTGGCATTGCACGTTATCGCACCGTGGGAAATTACGGCGCGGCGTCGTGGCATTGCACGTTATCCCACCGTGCGAAATTACGACGCGGCGCCGGGCAAATCCACGTTGTCGCGACGGGCAGTTTAACGTTGCGGTGCCGTGTGGAGTAGATGCAAGGTGCGGTGTCACGTTGTACCACGACGCCGTACCTTCTCATACTTCTCCAAACATTTTTGCAATCAGTCTGCAATTCGACATGGATCCCATAACACGTATTCTGCTCTTGTTACTTATAAGAAGAAACATGAAGAAAAATCAAAGGAAAAGAAAATATTGGATAAATCCATATCTTTCTATTATGAATCATGATGGAAGTCATTTCATAAGGAAGTACAAGGCACTGAAAACTAGTGATCACAAGTTTTATGATTATTTTAGAATGTCTGTGTCAAGTTTTGAAGAACTCTTATGGAAAATATCACCTCGTTTAAAAAAGCAACACGTAATTAGGAAACCAGTTGGACCTCTGGAGATGTTGGGATTAACAATAAGGTAAGAATTCAAAACTATACAGGGTGGTCCAAACCTTGACGTCAAAAAATTTTTTTTAGATTCCTCACGTCATAAGCTATCAGAATATACCCCATGTATGTTAGCCGATTTTTTGTAGTTTTCGAGTTATGAATTTTTGAAATTTTTTTTTTTTATAAATTCTGGAATGAAGAAAAATATTGATAAAAAAAAACTATTGGGTTTTTTTAATATTTTCTTTTTGTGAAAGTATAACTACAAATAAAGCATTTACTGACAAAAAAATTTGCGTCCTCACTTTGATACAAGTAGGATAAAAAATACAAAATTCAAAATTTTACGTTAAAAATGCATCAAAATAGCATTAATGTACTTAAATAAAAAAAATAAAACATATCCCAAGGATTTTTGGTCATGTAATGACTGCCCTAGACCTTAAACTTTCGTAAAAGCCAAAAAAAAGTGATACTTAATAATGAGGATTTTTCGGAGTAGTCTGTCAAATAAACTACTACTAGTATTAAAAAAACTTAAAATTTTAAAGTAGTAAAAAATGACTTGAATAACTACACAAATTGAGTTTTCGTGGTATTTTCTGTCTTTGTTTATTGATAAGAACAACAAAACAGACGAAATTTCACTTTATTTTTAAATTAAAAATTTAGAAGTTTTTTTTAAGTTTATTTGACCGACTACTCAGAAAAATCCTCATTATTAAGTATAACTTTTTTTTTGCTTTTACGAAGGTTTAAGGTCTAGGGCAGTCTTTACATTACCAAAACTGCTTGGGATATGTTTTATTTTTTTTATTTAAGTACATTAATGCTATTTTGATGCATTTTTAACGTTAAATTTTGAATTTTGTATTTTTTATCCTACTTGTATCAAAGTGAGGACGCAATGTTTTTTGTCAGTAAATGCTTTATTTGTAGTAATATTTTCACAAAAAGAAAATATTGAAAAAACCCAATAGTTTTTTTTATCAATATTTTTCTGCATTCCAGAATTTCTCAAAAAAAAAAATTCAAAAATTCATAACTCGAAAACTACAAAAAATCGGCTAACATACATGGGGTATATTCTGATAGCCCATGACGTAGGGAACCTAAAAAAAAATTTTTGACGTCAAGGTTTGGACCACCCTGTATATTTATGTTATTGTTTATTGTCACTTAAACAAGAATGTTTATACAAGTTCTAAGTCAACATTTGAACTATTGGGAAATAATGAATACTATAAATTAGCAACTTTTATGTTTTAATGATTAATGAACCGCTGTAGAAATAATTACTACTCTAGATGACAACATTTAGCTTAAAATAATATGTGTATCCATATAGTCTTTATAGCATCATCATCACTAAAAATCAACAACTTATTTAAAAGTATTCATCAAGAATCTACATAAAACAGATATTTTTAGTTTTTATGGCATCAATTAATATCTCTAAATATAAATCAACAACTTGTACATAAAAATAGGAAACAGTATTCATTATAAATCTAAATAAATCACAGGATTGAAGTCTATAAAAGCCTCATTAAATATCACTGAAAATCAACAACTTAATGTATAAAAATATTTTCACGACGACAAAAATTACAACTTTTTTTATAAAATAGGCATCATGTGATAACACTGAAAATCAACAACTTATGCATCTACTCCATACTTGTCTCATACTTGTCCAAACATTTTTGCGATCAGTCTGCAATTCGACATGGATCCCATAACACGTATTCTGCTCTTGTTACTTATAAGAAGAAACACGAAGAAAAATCAAAGGAAAAGAAAATATTGGATAAATCCATATCTTTCTATTATGAATCATGATTTCATGATGGAAGTCATTTCATAAGGAAATACAAGGCACTGAAAACAAGTGATCACAAGTTTTATGATTATTTTAGAATGTCTGTGTCAAGTTTTGAAGTACTCTTATGGAAAATATCACTTTCTTTAAAAAAGCAACACGTAATGCATCTACTCCACACGGCACCGCAACGTTAAACTGCCCGTCGCGACAACGTGGATTTGCCCGGCGCCGCGTCGTAATTTCGCACGGTGCAACAACGTGGAATGCCACGACGCCGCGCCGTAATTTCCCACGGTGCGATAACGTGCAATGCCACGACGCCGCGCCGTTTTACGTTTACGACGCCGCACCGTGGTCATGTGCACGGGCCCATAATACACGAAGAAGTTCTTACTAATATGTAGATTGCAGTAATTTTTGTGCAGAACTTCTATTTAATTAATTAATAAAATATTTTAAAATAAAAATAAAACCGCCTTCAAAAATTCGCCCGAACTAAAAAGTAAAAAATAATTTTAGTTCCTACTTCTTAGGATTTCCTACCCAAACCTTTAAACCTTTTACCCTATTCATTGAAATAAAATATTATGGCTAGGTATCCTACAGATTTCTTAGAAGTCGGTGCCAAGCCAAATACGTTCATAGGTATATATTAGATAGAGCTTTGTAACTTACTGTCACTCCGATAATGTTTTTATCAACAGAATGATCTATCTCAGTCATTTTGATGAAAGCATAACCGGAGTGACAGTAAGTTACAAAGCTCTATCAAATACAATCATAGGTAGGTATTACGAGTATACTCGCGAAGTGAACATATTTGGCTTGGCACCGACTTCTAAGAAATCTGTAGGATACCTAGCCATAATATTTTATTTCAATGAATAGGGTAAAAGGTTTAAAGGTTTAAAGGTTTGGGTAGGAAATCCTAAGAAGTAGGAACTAAAATTATTTTTTACTTTTTAGTTCGGGCGAATTTTTGAAGGCGGTTTTATTTTTATTTTAAAATATTTTATTTTTTGCTTTTTAGTGGTGTAAATATTTTAAGAATTATTTAAAGAATCACTAACCGCTAACCAACTTTTCATAACTACTAAGCAAACACTTGAATAGATCTCGAAAATGTATGACAGTTGTTATATTCAAGGAATTATCCTCCAACTCCTAATCGTTAAGGAGTTATACCTTTCGTCATCAGCTCACCATGCTGACCACCACGCAAAGAATCACTAACCGCTAACCAACTTGTCATAACTACTAAGCAAACACTTGAATAGATCTCGAAAATGTATGACAGTTGTTATATTCAAGGAATTATCCTCCAACTCATAATCGTTAAGGAGTTATACCTTTCATCATCAGCTCACCAACATGAGACTATGACCACCTAAAGGCAAATACTCAAATAGCTTATAAAATACATGAACTATGTTATATTTAAAGAATTATCCCCCAACTCCTAATCTCTAAGGAGTTGTACCTTCCATCATCAGCTCACCGACATGAAAGGATGACCACCTAAACGCAAATACTCGAATAGCTTCCAAAATACATGAAATATGTTATATTTAAAGAATTGTCCCCCAACTCCTAATCTCTAAGGAGTTGTACCTTTCATCATCAGCTCACCAACATGAAAGGATGACCACCTAAAGGCAAATACTCAAATAACTTCCAAAATACACGACATATGTTATACTTAAAGAATTATCCCCCAACTCCTAATTGCTAAGGAGTTGTACCTTCCATCATCAGATCACCAACTTAAAATGTTCATGACTAGACGCAAATACTTGATTAGTTTTCGAAAATAAATGAAAAATGTCATGTGTGCCTACAACATTTGAAGAGTTCCCTCGATTTCTCCAGGATCCCATCATCAGATCTGAATTCGATGACAATGGGACCAACTAGAAGGTATACCCTTTCAAACAAAAAAAGAATTTTTCAAATCGGTCCACGCATCTTTGAGTAATCGGGGAACATACATAAAAAAAAAAAAGATTTAGACGAATTGTAAACCTCCTCCTTTTTGAAGTCGGTTAAAAAGAACTTAAAAGAGTAGGTCATTTGGCGGTACTCAAACGTGACGTCACTTTTGAGTATTTCATATAAAATTCCATAGTAGTGATCGTTTTGACAGTTCGAAAAAAGATGCTTATTAATTTGACTTGCCAGTCATCATGCCTATTATAAAAATATTGTGATAAGACTGAATACAATTTTTTATTGTTTTTTTTTTCTTATGAGGTTCTAATATGCAATGTATTTGTATTAGAACAGTCAGGTCAGGAACAATATTTTTCCTAACTAGTGTGCAAAAACGAACTTTGCGCACGCTTCGCGCGCGGTAATTTCTCTTTTTGACGCACTTGTTATGCAAATCGTCCCTTACACGTGCAAAAACTTTTTTTTTCCCGCACTAGTTAGGAAATGTACTATTTTCTAATAGCTTTTAACGTTTCTTCAAGTTGAATATTTACAGGGCAAGTTATATATTTGCGCCGCCTATAATTTTCTCTGCTTTGCCCCAAGGTTGACTGGTAGAGAATGCCTCATGGCATTAAGTCCGCCTCTTGTACTTTAAGTTTTACTTTTGTTCAATAAAGTTTAAATAAATAAATATTATTCTGCTACCTAGCCAGTCTAGAATATGACTTAAATAAGGTTTCACTAATTTTGAACAATACAATAATGATTTTATGATACATGGCAAACCCTTTTTAACGTGAACGCTCGTATTGAATAATAATTATGCTATGAATTCTACTAAAATATCGCCTTAATGCTGAATTTGATTATAATAAATTGAACCCGGTTTTACTTTGATTCGATTGTCGACGATTTTTTTTACTTTGATTCGATTCGAAATTGTCACGAACTAGTTTCATACTGTATTGCGAGATATTTTCGATAAATTAATTGTTCAAATGGTTATACTTTTGTGCACGTCTGTCTAGATCCAGCATTAGAGCATCCAATGTTTCTCAAACATGCGGGTCAGTGACTGGGATGACGTCATCTGGAAAGAAATGTTGTATTTAGACGTCATTATGTGTTAACTCTTTGCTGTCCATGACGCGATGTGACGCCGAAGCGCTGCGCGGGTTTTTCGTTAACATTGAAAAATAATGCTACGAGCTACGACGTAGCAAACTAACAACAGGCTTTTGGTACCTACCTACAGTCTGTTAGTATTTGTGACTTACCACCATACCACTTTGACTGCTACAAAGTACTTGATGTTTACTGTACCATGGTTGAGAAACTCCCATTAAGTATTCGTAATTTTGTTGTATGATAACCAGAGATCGGAAAAAGTGCGTCATTGTTCGCAATAATATAGACATGACTCCAAGGTTGATTGAATAATTAATAATTTAATAACTTTCACAAAATAACCTATTCGACACCAGTAACTATGAAAACCTTACTAAAAAGTTAATAGGTGCCTTAAAGTTTCAAAATCAAATTTCAAGAAACTATTCGTTTAATTATTCATTTAATCAACTTTGGACTAATGTCCATATTATTGTGAACAATGACGCACATTTGTCCGATCTCTGATGATAACAAATTATACGACAAATCGTCGCTATACTTACTCGGATCTACAGAAATCAATTAATGGAAATGTGATCTTTCTGTCACTGATACGGGTGATTTTAGCATCAAGTGAGTATTGCAGATACGAGGTTGAATAAGTATAGCGGCGAAATGACATCTCATGGATGTTAGTTACATTACTCGATTTGCATTGCACGGTTTAGTTACCACTAATGGCATAATATATTGGCGCATATTGGCTGAAATTGGCTCAAATTGAATCTGAATTGTTTTTTTCAACAGACTTCAAAAAAAGGAAGAGGTTCTTAATAATTCGATTATATGTTTTATTTTATTATATTTTTATGATTGTTACTTCAGAACTTAAAATTTTCATATTTTTTCTTATTTGAAACCTGATGCCTACCGATTGGCCCCATTTTAATTTGATCCAGCTCTTACAATGGTATCCATGATCCAAACCATATAAGTCATAAATTTGCATTAATCATGTGCAAGACAATTGGACGAATAACCCAATACCACGCCAACCGATTTCGACATCTCTTTTTTTAACCGATTGTAAAATAAACGATATGGTCCCGTTGGTTTCAATTCGGGATGTGATGATGTAATCTTGGAGAAGTCGGTTTTTTATATTTTTAATTTGGTGATTATCATTATCTTTGTGCATATTACTTGACTTGATTCTAAGTACTTTATTCATTCACAGAAGTCATATTTCTATATACTTATCCAGAAATACTTAATTCATTTCTCATCACAGTCATAGAACCCAAAGCCACGAATTTCCTTAACCCCACAGGCCCATATATCAAGAGAACAAGGCCAGGACAGATATTCAGCCATAACGGCAATTTGACTGCCCATTAAATGGATATTGTGTAGTTAACCCCAAGACAAGGCCGCGAAGGCGTATTTGGAATAGCATAAGTCATACATAACATATCCACATATCCTTTTTAGAAAAAGTCTACCTTAACACTTTCACTACGGCAATTAGTTAACACGCCATTAACCATACATGCATCGGGTCGAATATATCCGATGGCGCAGCGAAGGTGTCCTTTCGTATGTTTAGTAACAGATCTGCTCATAAAATAACCCGTCAAAGAGCTGGCGACTTCGTCGCACAAAGCATCAGTGTTGCGATACAGCGAGGAAATGCCGCCAGCATCCTCAGCACACCACAAGGGTCAATCTAGGGTTAGGTTAAGTAGATTATTTGGATTTAATCTATGTATATAAATTGTACAGTTTTTAAAATAAAATAACAAAAATACCTGTCAATGTATTTTGATAGAACTGCTTCGAGGATTGAGATGCAGATTTGTAGCCAAACCATGAGGATTTCTTCGAACGCTTCAATTTTATTACAGGCACACCATATTCTTCGGTTCGATAATTTAAAGACAATGCCCCCTAGTGTCTCCTATAGTTACAGTTACTTAGTAACTCAACGAAGCGAAAGCCATAAAACATCTCGCTTCGCTCGACCCGGCTCAAGTGGCGCAGTTACCACCTCCGCTAGCTAACTGCGCTTTTATTAACTTAATTTATTGCACATGCATCGAACATAACTCTTGCTGTACAGTCAAGGTTAAAGATACCGATGCGGGGCAAGTACCAAATATATACACCGTGGTCTCTTATAACCCGAAAGATTTTAACTACGCATTTTAGATGTAAATACAAAAAAAAATATTATATGACTTTTGTCATTTTTGGCGAAAAAAAACATTTTTAATTTTTTTTTTCCTTTTATTTTTGAATCTATTTTAACATAAAAAGTAAATGTTAGTCATAAAACTAGCACTTACAATGAGTATTAAGGTGTTTTTTTAACAAAAACCTAATTTTTTTAAGGTTTTATTTCTCACTTTTTGACATCTATTAATGAGGTTAGTGAGACTATTCTCCATAATAGCACCAACGCCGTTAAAAAGACCTTTTTTGCTGAGTAACAATTAGAAAATATGTTTTTTTTAATTGGTAATAACTCTGAAACTAGGCGATATCCAGAAAAGTTTATACGACAATATAGTTTCTAAATATGTATTTCAGTATTCTGTTATCTTAATCTTTGTGCACAGTACCTAATGTATCGTAGTTTAAGATTTAATTGAGCGCAACGCCAACAAACTGTCTCACAGTTTGGCGAATATTAAATTTAAGGTCCAATGTATCTGTTTTGTCTTAATTAAATAAAAAAAAAACACTGCACTGCATATTATACATCGTGGCCTCTAATAACGCGAAACATTTTAACAGTGTATTCCTGACCACATTTTTTTATTTTTTATTTATTTAATAAGAAAAAACAGATACATTGTACCTTAAATTTAATATTCGCCAAACTGTGAGACAGTTTGTTGGCGTTGCGCTCAATTAAATCTTAAACTACGATACATTAGGTACTCTGCACAAAGATTAAGTATATGCACACAAACCGCTTATTATGATTTTGTCATAATTTCGCGTAATATCGTCTGTAACTCGATATCGGTCAGCTAAAGTCGATCCCGCCTTGATTGATTTGGGGAGACCTTAAATCGAATATGAATGACAAATTAAACTAGACCTACTACCGCGAAAATCGAAATTCGTAAATTTCGAAGATTTTTCTCTGTCACTCAAACGAAGGCGTTATTAGAGTGAGTGAGACAAATCATCGAAATTTACGAATTTAGTTTTTCCCGGTAGGGCCGCAGGCATAGGATTCTTTACTATAATCATTAATTAATAGTACATTGTGCATCAAGGGAGGTAAGTACGGAATTACTAACGAGAGTGTTGGAAGCCCGACGCCGTTAGGCGGAGGGCTTTTATGACTCGAGTTAGTATTCCGCTTACCTACCGTGATGCATACAATGTTTTTCATCACACATGCCGGCAAAAAAATAAGTTTTAAGACATAATATTATTAAATGACGTACTGACATTTCTATTACTCCCTAGGGAATATCACTTTTCTATTACTCCCACTACGCGCGCAAGCAATGGCGCGCTTAGACAGCAAGTGTGATGAAAAAATTTTTATGTTACACTTAATTATGATTTCACAGGTAATTTATATTATAAGAGTACTGTACAGAACGAGGGGCCGCGCCGAGTGTGCCACTAAGAGGGATGGATATATAGTGAGCGTTGTTGCCATGCGAGAAAAATTACCCCATCATTTACCCTATTATATGAAACAATATTAAAATGTAATATCAAATATGTTTATTTAAGTGGAGTTTTAGTTTCTTAGTGTACCTTATTTAATTTAATTTACGAAATAGTATTTTAAACTGTCATAGATACGTGGCGTTTTTCAAGCAAAATATACATCTTTGCCGAATATCAATTAAATTGCATTTTAACGTATACCAACCGACAGTAGAATCCAAAAAAAGAATGTAAGCAAATATGGCTGACATTCCATAGCATCTGACGTGTTTGAAACTTATCGTGAAATACGTTCGCAGATATAATTTTAGGTTACCACTATAAATATCAATATTTTTTACTAAAAATGTATGTGAACTCTTTCAAGTTCGGAATAAAACTACGATTGTGTTTTATTATGGAATAATGCAAGTTATTAGGATTGTTTACATTTTTTTGGATTCTACTGACGAATGGTGTAAACGGTTTGCGGACAGCTCATATTGACTAGCAAAGATGCATTATTTACTTAAAAATAATACATTTTTTTTACTTTTAGGTATACACTATCTTCTACCATCCCCGACTCTCAATTTCAACTCGTCAATAATGATATATTTAGTAACTTATCGACATTAAATTAAAATATATATATATATCATCATCGATTTCATTAGAAGAATGAAAAATTACATGTACCTACTTACCACAAACAACATAGTACATAAACCCTCGATTACCCAAACTAGTTTGGGCAAACTTATTCGGATAATTTAAATAGGATAAGGTAAAATAAAACGACAACGTATACAAATAACATTTAATTTACTCATAAATAATTAGAATTCTATGGAAAGAAAACATTTGCAAGTGCACCATCGGGCCAAACCACCATTTATACATTATAATAATTTTACGAACGTGGGCAACTATCATACTGAAATTACCCCAAAATTTTGGGTAATTATACCCTCCTTGCCCTGGCATCCCTCGAACAATAACAAAGTCACTGAATTATTTCCCTTTTCCGAGTTAATTATGGCCAAAATGCTTTCTAATGACTAGTATTTTTATCAGTTTACATTTTAAAATGGTTTGCTAACAGTTTCATTTAGAATTAGACTGAAAAACACTATATTTACCTGCGAAAGGTTATGTCAGCAATTTTTCGCTCGTTTCTACTTTTACAGCCTAGTACTTCGCATCGCACCATATCTAGAAGATAAACACAGATGAAATTGTTCAAAATAAGCCTTGGGATAAGTTGTTTGTGTCCACTTTCACATTGAAAACATTTAATTTCACTCCCACCAGACGTATTCAACGCATTTGTCTGACACGTAGATGCTAAGTGCCACACAAAAAATAGTGGCACAGTGATAAGGACGGACGATTATCGTTCCTTTTCACTTCCACTAGTTAAAAGTTTAATAAGACCATCCCTTTCGTTCTTGCTATTATTATTACGTTGTCAAATCCATATTAATCCTACATTCATGGTACAGAAACATTAACATTACAGTCATTCGCTTTACCTGTCAATAAGCATTACACTCGAGTGTATTGCATTATATTATGGCGGGCCAATTTTCTATGGTTATTCTTTACTATAATTCAAAGTAAAATATATCTAAATGTGCATAATTGTCATAAACTAATCTCTTTACGAGACTCGCACATTATCTGTAATAGATTTCCCTGTATATCATTTACCTACCAAAATGGTTTAAATTGAATTGTTACTTATATTTACAAAATGTTCGTCATTCATTCACATGCTTCCGTAAACAACCCCACTCTACCGTAATATGCCACACCTATGGCCTATTGCAAATGCGATTATGTCAACATACAGCTAATCTCCTTAATAGATGGACGTATTTTTGATGGTAAAGTTTTCATTTTCTTTTTTTGTTGAATATTTTGACGACCGATGGCATACGGCGACTAACCACTTTTTGATAGAAGATTGATGTTGGGCAGCATCATAGTGGACACGGACACATTACTGCGATCGCCAATCCGCTTGTTTAGGGTGGCGATTGTCGGCATTTACCTCCTAATGAGTGTATACGCATAGGTAATAGGAGATGCCTACGTCCAGCAGTGGACTGAGTTAGGCTGATGATGATATTTCTTGGTCACGGTTGTTTTGGCTTAACTATTTGTTTTTAATGATCTATGCACACTGAAAAAAATATTTACCAAAGTGACTTAGGTTGGCTATATTACGAGGAAACTTTGATATATCTAACAAATCCTTGCTATCAAATTTACAAAACTAAAAAGGTTGAAGTCGATACCAGAGTTCTGGTTAAATCAACAAAGAACATTGTACATTATACCAAACAACTGGTGAAATCAACAAAAAACTGGTGTAATCAACCAAATTAATTTAGTAAAATGCCAACATAAAAAGTTTGGTAAAATCAAAAAAATATTTGTGATAGGACCCAATCAACCTTCATTTCCGGTTAGAATTACGAAAGATCTGATAAATCCAACTTAGCATTTTTTTCAGTGCAAGTATCTATCTATTATATATATCGTCGTATAGTACCCACAACATAAGCCTTAATTGAACTTTGTGAAACTGAGTTGATTTATATAATCAAACTAGCTTTTGCCCGCGGCTTCGCACGCGTAGATTTTGGACTTCTATGAAAAAAAAAGTAAAAACCTATCCTGAACCTCCTTTGATAGTCGTTCGTTTCTATGTGGGGTCGCAGTTGTAACCCAACCCAAAACCTACCTACTTTGATAGCCGTTCATTTCTGTGTGGGATCGCAGTTCTTACCTTTTCTAAACCGAAGTAGAATCTTACCTTATTACATTATGTCTGAAGTCTGTTTCATTAAACAGTATATTAGTATGACATAATTAAATACTTAATTGCAAATAAACTACACGAATTAAAATTAGCAACGCAGGCATCGTCATTTCCTGGGTGAATATCTAAGCGTTTCAACCGCCTAATTTTGGTAGCATCATTTTTGTCGAAGTTTCTATTCGTTACAATGTACTACTTTGTCATTTTAAGGAGGCACGATACCTTATACAAATGGCGAAGTATAACATTGAGACGTTTAGAAACTTCGGCAAAAATGATGCCACCAAAATTAGGCGGTTGAAATTCTCAGATATTCACTCTCTTACAAAAGAATAATGTAATCCGCTACAAGCTTCGTCCTTTTCTCTTATGGTGGAATAGTCAAGCCAAAACATTTAACCGGTGATGAGTCAGTCAATCAGGACTCCCACCACAGTGACTCGATAAACCATAGAAACGATATCCATGATGTTTTTTTACTGTTTAACCATTTCACCCCTTTCAGAGGTGGTCAGTCTGAATTCTCAAAAACCTAAAACACATCTTTATCTTTTTATGTTTAGGAATACTCCTATAAAGTTTCGGATAAAATAGTTTAAATAATCAAGTTTTCCCATACAAACTCTGGACCCCCATCATTGCACCCCTTAGGGTGTGGATTTTGACTTAAATTTTTTAAACCACCCCTACACTCTTAAAGGAACCTACGTGCTAAATTTGGAATCTCTAGAACCAGAAGTAAACGTAAATAATTAACCTTTGTTTGTTTGTTTTTCGAGAATTTTAAATAAAGGATAGTTATTTATGTTCTCATTTAATTTACAGAATTCTCCTGCGAAGTTTCCTAAACTTAACACACGTGTTTACTTATTTATTATTAAAAACATTCCTGTGAAGTTTCGAATAAAATAGCCCAACTAATCTTATTTCCCCATACAAATTTTAACCCTCCATTTAACCCCCATGGGGAATGAATTTTCAAAAAACCTGAAACACGTGTTTACTTATTTATTGTTAAAAACATTAATGTGAAGTTTCGAATAAAATAGCCCAACTAATCTTATTTCCCCATACAAACTTTAACCCTTTTTTTAACCCCCATAGGGAATCAATTTTCAAAAAACCTGAAACACGTGTTTACTTATTTATTGTTAAAAACATTCGTCTGAAGTTTCGAATAAAATAGCCCAACTAATCTTATTTCCCCATACAAATTTAACCCTCCATTTAACCCCCATAGGGAACGAATTTTCAAAAAACCTAAAACACGTGTTTACTTATTTATTATTAAAAACATTCCTGTGAAGTTTCGAAAAAATAGCCCAACTAATCTTATTTCCCCATACAAATTTTAACCCTCCATTTAACCCCCATGGGGAATGAATTTTCAAAAAACCTGAAACACGTGTTTACTTATTTATTGTTAAAAACATTCATGTGAAGTTTCGAATAAAATAGCTCAACTAATCTTATTTCCCCGTACAAACTTTAACCCTCCATTTAACCCCCATAGGGAATGAATTTTCAAAAAACCTGAAATATGTGTTTACTTATTTATGATTAAAAACATTCCTGTGAAGTTTCGAATAAAATAGCCCAACTAATCTTGTTTCCTCATACAAACTTTAACCCTCCATTTAACCCCTTTAAGGGAGGAATTTTCAAAAATCCGTTCTTAGTGTGCCTCTAGACATTATAAAGAATCTAAATGCCAAGTTTGAACTTTCTAGGACCAGCGGTTTGGGCTGTGCGTTGATTTAAGTCAGTCAGTCAGTCAGTCAGGACATTGCCGTTTATATATATAGATTGTCCCATAATATTATATATTATATATATACTAGTTAAAAGCCGAGCTTTGTTAGGGCTCGCGTTGTTTTTCACGCTTTTCATATTTTTAAGGCTGTTTTTGATATTTAAAATCTTTATATATTTTTGTAGAACAACTAAAAATTTATTTTAATTTTAATTGAAGTGCTCCAGCTTAACGGACACCGGTCGAATTTCTCGGGTCATATGCTAACTGGTAACGTTACATCCTCAAGTCATAAACCTCATTGCTAGGCCGCTGGCGAGGCAGCACTAACAGCATTCTGAGGGCATTATCGGATAGATGGGACTCGCCCCTGTTGCAACAGTGGAACAAACTCCACAATATTTAGAATTAAGTTATTATTGTATTTTACTATATACTAACACTAGTTTATAAGTCTAAAATCTTGTGTGACTAACAACTATGGATATTTATCCGAAATAAAAAGTTATTATTATTATAAACATTTTTGAGTGTCATACGCTAATATACTATGTTATGTACAGATGTAGTGCATAATCTTCTCCCTTTGGTTTGCCACGGAAACGTCCTAATTAATATTTATGTCACGATAAACTTCATCAACATTCGCTAAGCTGTGTGGTGACGGCAGTAAGAATACATTTATCACCACCCCAACTCCTCCTGCGGGAGTCGTAAGAGTCGAATAAGGGATTTAAGTGTTACTGACCACTATTTGATAAAAGATTGATGAAGGGGAGCAGCGTCATCATTGTGGACACATTACTGAGATCGCCAATCCGCTTGCCCAGCGTGGCTACTATGGGCATTTACCTCCTAATGCGTTTATACTCGTACGCATAGTTAATAGGAGAGGCCTACGTCCAGCAGGACTATCATACGCTGATGATGATGATGAACATCCGCTACCTACTTGAGACAGAAAGCTACTCGTAAATTCGGGCACTTCCGTGAAAATATGGATTGAAAGATTATTAATTGCATCAGTTGCTTATTATTCAAGTATAATAAGTATTAGGGTTTTTAAAGTTTGAGTGTTAGTTACAAAAGGAGACGTAGCCGCGACGTACAGTACACCAGAATTTGTAGAAATAATTATGGAATGTTGCATACCTACGATACTTTTAAACGGCTGCAGCCGTAACATGTTACAAATAACGGGTTAATATCACGGCGTCTACTTATAAAGCAACTCGTCTATGGGGCAACTCGTCTAAAACGCAGATTGTCTAAATCGCAACTCGTCTACATATGATTGATGATGATTTTTAAGTAGCAGCTCGTCTAAATAGCAATTGGTCTATACAACGACTCGTGAGGGAACTCGACGAAATCGTAACTGGTCAGCAAAAACCTTTGTAGTAATGCGCTTCACATTGACTAAACCCTAGAGAATTAAATAACCTAGATGCCTACATAATAATGCAATAACTCCCCTAAAGAATATTGAGCGCACATCAAAGTATAGATTTATTATATTTGCTGGCCGGCAGTGGCAATACCCGGATTAATGTGTTCCGTTATGGAGCAATAATGTAAGTAAACAGACTATTTCAGGGTCCTTTGTAATATAAAACCGATAATGCTGCAACACAGTCACAAAATGACATACCTACACGTGGAAAATATACAGAGAAATTGTTACAGTAGACATCAAAGATAGTATCATTGCGGTTTAGGTGCCAAAATAGTTATTTGTTTTACTAGGCAGCAAAGTGATTGTTTAACTCTCGTGCAAATATTGAAACCAGAGCAAGCGAAAGATTCCAGAATTTGAACCACGAGCGCAGCGAGTGGTTCATAAAATGGAATCTTGAGCGATGCGAGGGTTTTAAGGCACGAGAGTTGAACAAGCTTTGCTGCCGAGTGAAACACAACATTTTTCACCACACTAAAGCGAGGAAACATGCGAAATAAAACTCAAACATAACAAATTAGAAGGTATTTATTTGCAATTCCTCAACTTCCAAAAAATAAACAAATCAACAAATAATAAAACAATAGCCTCAAATATTTATCTTGGCGTGGCTTGTAATTTTAAAAGAAAAAATATTCGGATGCGTTCTGAAATTTGCACAGTGAAAACACTTTCATTTTCCTATTGTTTTTATTTGTCGTATTTTTAGAACTTTTCATTAAAAGCCTTTTACAACAAAATGTGGTATTTAATTTGGATTTTAGCATATTGAATATAATATTATGAAAGGTTCATGTGTATGAATCTGTTTCAAACTATTGAGTTTTCGAATGTACTGTCTAGACCAAACGTCAATAAGCTTATTGCACTTTCAGGCCGTATAAGTTATTGCTTTAGTCTATTCAGAAAATTAAAAAAAAAATACTTTAACCTCTAGAGAATAAAACACAGTTTTGCGCTCTGAAATTGAAGGACAAACAGCGTGTTTACGAGCAGTGTGGTGAAAATATATTTATACGATCTTAATGTCAAGGCAATAAGGCCATGTAAATATATTTTTGACACCTAAACCGTAACGATATATTTGACGTCGAATTACAATTCACCGCGACAAGTCTATTAAGAATGGACTTTATTATACATGGTGATGCTGACGAATGTCAATCCGTAAATGTTATGCTGTACAACAACCAGTCAAAATCATGATACGGAAAACCTTTCAGCCGTGTTTTATACGAAAGCCACTTAAGTATCAGAGTAAACGTAGGTATCATTATTTTTCCTAATTGCCAAGACACTACAACGTTCATGGCGTATCATGTCCATCTGTTTGCTTAGCACCTATTCAAGAGAGACCTACATCGCTATAAAACGTGTATGACATATGACCTTCCAAAGCTACACATCATTCTAGTTAATTCCAGAGCATTGGCGAACGAAGCGCTCAAGCGAACCATTTTCAATGCATCACGGCAATGAATTTCATTGTCAGCCTATAAAAACTTAAACCGCCATTTAAAAATAGTTGTGATTGGTCTATCAAAGTATTGATTAGCTATATATATTCTATAAACATTTGTCAAAGATTTTGCGCCGAAATATGCGCGGTGTTAAGACAACGGCTATGTCCTGCCCATCTTGGCACAATTGAACAATTGTTTTTCGGGGCATTTTTGAGCATGCGTTAGACGTCCATGTTATATATATTATGGTCGCAGGAACCAGCGTAGTCAATTTCGTTTTATCCGTAGTTGTAAGGGATCTCAAGCCAGGACTATATTTTCCAGTTCATATAACCCGTCAGCCTTCCAGTCAAGGGTGAACCTGAACAGGCACCTTCTGGGCGAACTTGCTCCATCGTAAGCCGCGTCTCTGCCCGCGTCTGTGTTTATGAGCAAGTCCATCTCAAAAAAAAGAGTACTAGAGCTCGCAGAGCTGTGACAATGTTAGACCAGGGCCAAGAGCTCTCGACCCCAATACGAGTTGCACTTTCACCGATATGGGGAGAAGTGATATGAACTCGAGTGTTGAACCAGAGCGTGGCTTTTTGTGAAGGTCTCATTTCACTTCACTCAATGGGGTAGATTTCTTTCAAGGTGCCCAAGGTGATTGTTCGCTTTCATTTGTTTTCACATTTGAAAAGATGAAGTGATCAGTGCTTAGGGTATTTTTATTTATTACGGTTAAAAAATAATATACCCGTATATTATGTGTAGTCTTGTGTGACAACAACTTAAATTAAAGTTTTTGGGCTAATCTACAAGGGAACTAACTACACATTGACAATAAACTCGACACTATATCTGAGTATTGTTCTTTTTATGGTACTTGTGTAAATTATCCCTGGCCTTGTATCTATATTTAATAGCCTTTGATAAAAATCTTGCAGAAGTTTTGTTTGCAAACTCCTATGTTCTTCTATACCACTATAAAAAACTAACTCATCGAATTCGGTTGGGTCAACAATCAGAGAAAGTTTAAAAAGTAGAAATTGGACTCCATTACACTTTGTAAGTTTAAAGCTATCATATCATGGTCATTTACATTAACTCCGTGTTCCTGTTATAACAGTGCTGAAATTTCGGGTCGTCAGTAATTCGAATTAACATGGTAATCCCGTTTTAAGTCATTCCTAACTAATAATCCATTACACTTATTTTTACATAGGTCACTACATGGATAAATTCTGCAATATTTATTTGCATGTATATTTTGTTTCGTGTATGGATATGCAATAAAATGACGAACATTTGTTACAGAACTTATCAAGTGACCTATCTATTTTGTTTTGCTGCGTGCTTGTGTGCTGACTTGAAGTACAAAATACGAGAATTCAATTTAAAAATCAATCGCGATCGGACATAAGTATGCGATTGTTATTTAGAACAAACACGCGTAGGTACCTAAAACGAGTATAGACGTCAAACGCATACACGGGTTCAGTGATGACATGGAATACATTCGAACGTCATTTTATTGCAATGCTGCGAAATGCGTCGAAATTATGCCGTATTTATTAGTTAATTTGTCACGATAATTTGCTAATAACGTGGTATAAATAATAATTGGTGACGTATTAACTATTAAAATAGTCCAGTCACACGAAAATAGAGATTTTCTTAAAATCTAGTAGTGTTCGCTGTAAGGAGGCTAATACGCTTTAATTTAAAGGTGTCAAGAGTGGGATATAATTGGGCACAGGGCATTGTTTAACTCAAAGGCAATTAAAAATACAAAACGAAATCGAAAGGTACCTTAAGGAAGGTTATCTTACTTAGGAAATTAATAAATTTAAGGAAGACATATACTAGAAAAACGAACAAACAAAAAGCCGTTCACATAATAAGTATGTACAGTAGGTACCGGCAATAATATATCACATTCAGATTTTTTCAGTAGAACTTTTGTTTATATATGTAAGTGATTTCCACACTTTCCATCTTGGCCTTTGTGCTAGCTATGAAAAAACTTTGCATCATGTAGTCGTTTTTTAATGAAGATTTTTTTGTAAAGCATAAATTTAATAGTTTTTTTTACTACAGCTTTTTAGCAATAGGCTGTGTCTTCCATTGTGATTACCAATACTTAATTGCAATTTTCATCATTCATTTCTGCAAAAGTGCCAAAAAATATGCTATCTACATGCGAACATGTACCGCTTACTGTATACATGCTCATACAAAAAGTCACGAATGTGATATGTTATTGGCCGGTACCTACTGTATGTAGGAGGTGAATTGAACTCGAACGATTATAAATTTTAATACATTCGGTCACTCTCGGGCCAAATGTATATCGGGTTTAATAACACCCAGTGTTAAAAATGCAAAACAATATAGACCTTATTAACCACTACAATACGTACGATTTTCCTGAATTGCATGTGTAAATTTATTCATTTACGAAGAGATTTCAATCATTGCGCTCCACTGACGTCGAAACAATACTTTCGTTACAATGCGGGAGGATAATGTCATAAAAACGACACCCTTCATTTTGATGGGATGTAGATACGGCTGAAATACAGTTTGAGATGTGTTTATTTGTGAGAAATATGAGTGTATTTGAGGTACCCATGAGGCCACATACAAGTCATCATCACCATCATCATCATCAGGTCTTGATAGTCCACTGCTGGACGTAGGCCTCTCCTATTAACTATGCGTATAGACGCATTAGGAGGTAAATGCCCATAATCGCCACGCTGGGCAAGCGGATTGGCGATCACAGTAATGTGTCCACTATGATGACGCTGCTGCCCATCAACAATCTTTTATTAAATAATGGTAAGTGACACTTCAATCCCTTAGTCGACTCTTACGACACCCACAGGAGGAGTTGGGGTGGTGACAAATGTATTCTTACTGCCGTCACCACATGGCTAACATACAATGTGCCCATGAGGAAGGAAAAAAAAATAGTCAGCCGATTTCTGACCAAATTTTTAGTTGAAAATGCTGTATGAAGTTTTGCCGGATTCCGTCTATTTTAAAAGAAAGTGTATTTTTTTAGAAGCCCTTTTTGAACGTTACGCAATGATAAACTCAATTTAGAAAACGATTTTGATATGCTGTCTTTGTCACACTTAATTGACAGACATCAAATCAAGGAATGTTTACAAAAACAACATAACTAGCATTATAAATATTAGATGTCATATACCAAAGAAAAACGACCAAGATCACCTATGTCCGAGGTGGGGATCGAACCCACGTACTCAGCTTTCGCGGCTGATGCCTGTACCCCTCGGTCACTCGGTCTTAAACGACCAAGATCACCTATGTCCGAGGTGGGGATCGAACCCACGTACTCAGCTTTCGCGGCTGATGCCTGTACCCCTCGGCCACTCGGTCTTAGCAACCACCGGAAGACCGAGTGGCCGAGGGGTACCTACAGGCATCAGCCGCGAAAGCTGAGTACATGGGTTCGATCCCCACCTCGGACATAGGTGATCTTGGTCGTTTTTCTTTGGTATATGACATCTAATATTTATAATTTATATAGTATTAAGTAGTGTGACTACTGGAGAAAAATTAAAAAAGTACAAATCAAAATATTTAGTTAATAAATAATTTGATTTGTGTTTTCGCAATATGTTCAATAACTAGCATTTTTTCCAAATTTGAGTTTTTGATGTCATACTGTTTGTCATCAAAGGAGTTACAGAATATGAAAAAAAAATTGTCTAAAAACTTTCCGGTTTGGCAAAAAAATGGATAATATTTTATTTCCCATACTAAACTGCACTAAAAAGTGTCGAATAAAACTGCAGCATTAATACTCAGAGTAAACCATATTCTAAATCGACTTATAAAATGGGGAATATTAGCGTATACAACGATTTTTTTTTCAATAAAAATAATCTTTTTCCAAAAATGTTCATCTTTTTCCAAAAATGTTCATCAAGTTTTGCACAAAAACAACGTACCTAAGTGGCAAGGCTTATTTTATTTTTTCCAAAAAAATTAATGACCCGAAACACAAATAAACGGGTAATCTTAACTTCGTGGTTATATATCTTTACCGCTTCTGAATATTAAGCTTTAATTAATATTATTTAAAAAGGAATTTAGTTTTATCGCTCTCCTGTAAAGTTATGCTCAATGTAGTTGTTGTTTTTGTAAGCTTCCCTTCAAATGGACATTTTTTTTATTAACCTAGTTTAATATATGCAAACAAAAACTTAACAGTGTATTTTTTGCGATAGTTTTATTAATAAAATTAAAATACTTGTTTATGTAGTGAGACATTGGTAATACCAAAAAAATTTTTTTTTGCAGATTTATTTTACCAAAATTTAAAATAGGAGGTATAAGTTGGTCAAGTATATGCTGTTAAAATTGTTCCCTGTTCTCATGGGTACTTTATATCTTGCTGTGTTTTCCTAGTCTTTTATTTATACGTGTTTTATTGCTCTATGTTCTGAGGTCTTAAATTTGACTGGTGTTTTTATGTGATAGGTTTTGCAAGGGTGGTTCCGGCATTCAAATGGGTACTTTGCGGATACTGCCGAATCGGCATAACGTTCCAGCTTCCTACAAGACGGAAATTTCATATATTTCATGACAGATCATAATCTCGAATATGGATATAATAAAAACTCTTTTCTCTGAGGAATACGCTAAGGCTTAAAAAGTTAAACATAGGTAATAGGAGAGAGTGGACTGATATAAACTGATGATGATGAGTTATTCTTTGAGAACTATAGACGAATTACGGCGAAATACCTACTTATTTCGAAAAAAGGTTAATTATCTTTGAAACCAAGCATAATCCAAGTAATTTGAGTTAAACATAGGTAATAGGAGAGACCTTTGTCCAGCGGCAGACTGATATAAGCAGATGATGATGAGGTATTCTTTGAGAACTATATACGAATTACGGCGAAATACCTACCTATTTCGAAAAAATGTTAATTATCTTTGAAAGCACAATCCAAGTAATTTTACAAAACATTAAATAATTACTCCAAATACGGTCAAGAATACACCATTATAATTTCTCGCATTGCTCGCGAGCAACCTGTACAGTCGTCGAAAAATATCTGAACACACCTTTATTGCCATATCGATAAAGGCATGTTCAGATAGTTATGTTGAGCGCTCCGTACACTACGGTAGGTACCTATCTGATGGCGACTGTACATGATATTAATTCTGCTTTGACGCAGTACTTCTGTGACTGTGCGGAGCGTCGTCTCAAATCCAGTTAGCGCTCAAAGTGGCGGATATGGCGGCAATTTGTGACGGTACCGGAGTCACATGCAACGGATATCCGAATTTATGGCGGAGACGATCTACGACACGATGAATGCCACATTTGACCTTACAACTACCTAAAGTTATTTAACATAAAAAAATATAAATAAATTAATTAATTCTTTTTTTGCAATCCATCTTAAAAAATCTTAAATGGGCCTGGCTTAATGTATTTTACTTTCAATATCATCTTACGTTTTCTCGTTCTTCTGAGAAACATTATAATCATGTATTCATATGCTGATGGTATCGTGGTTACATTAGTGTTGGACTTATTGCCAATAGTCATCAGGCAGACGGAAGCGGATACCAGAACTTAACCTTCTTTTGACAGTGACATAACATTTGGGCGTTCAATCGTGAAAAACCTAGATCGTCTATGTTACCAGGTAAAATATTACCTGAAACAGATGTTGAACATTTTTTGTTTACTTTATTGAGTACTACGAAAGCGACTTATATTTTTGTATTATTTGCGTGTTTGAGGAAAGCACTATATGCCTCGTCTGGAAGCCAAAATTAGCAGACCAGTATCTCTATCCAATAACTATAGGTACCCACTCGCGTGCTTTTCCAAACAGTTTGGTTTCCCGGCGTCGGCTGTAATGAACTATTTTTTACCATCATCATCATCATATCAGCCGAAAGGCATCAACTGCTGAACATAGGCCGCCCCCGATTTCCACAATGACCGGTCCTGCGCCACCCGCATCCAGCGGACTCCTGCGACCTGGTGAAGTCACCAGTCCACCTTGTGGGGGGGCCTACCCAGGCTGCGCCTATTTCGCCCTGCGCCGAACTATTTTTCAACCCTATTGTTTTTTCACAGACAAGATCCGCAAGAAGTATGCGTCCCTCGGCGATAGCGTGGTGGTGGTGAAGCTGGAGCGAACGGCCCGGGCAGGGCTGGGGCTCTCGCTAGCCGGACACAGGGACCGCAGCCGAATGGCTGTATTCGTCTGTGGGCTGAATCCCGCTGGCTCTGCTGCCAAAGCCAGCCCGGCGGTTAAAGTCGGCGATGAGATTTTAGAGGTGAGGAGCATGTGGGCTGGGGCTGTCACTGGCTAGTCATAGGGACCGCAGCCGAATGGCTGTATTCGTCTGTGGGCTGAATCCCGCTGGCTCTGCTGCCAAAGCCAGCCCGGCGGTTTAAGTCAGCGATGAGATTTTAGAGGTGAGGAGCAAGTGGATTGGGGCTGTCATTGGTTGGTCACAGGAACCGCAGCCCAATGGTTGTGTTCGTGTGTGGGCTGAATCCCGATGGCTTTAATGCCAAAGCCAGCCGGGCGGTTACAGTCGGCGATGGGATTTTAGAGGTGAGGAATATGTATGAGGATAGGCTGGATATGTCACAGTCACATGGCCATTTTCATGTTTGGTCTGAATCCCGCTGGCTTCGCTGTCTGCGGTGGTTAAAGTCTGCGACAAGCCTGGCAGTCAAAGTCGATGATAACAGTGACAACAACATGGCTGCATTCGTATGTGAACTTAATGTAAGCCAACCGCTGGGATGGCGTACATTAAGTTTTTTACATTAAGTTTGGGAGTGAAGGAAAGTTGGGAATGAGATTTAGGACGTGAGATCAGTGCATAGGGCTTTTGTTATAGAGCTGGCTGTATTGCCTGTGTTTGTGTGTTTGCTGATTGTGCTGTTAATTATCAACAATAACGTGTCATTAAAAAATTAGGGAGCGAAATAATAAAAATGTGTTCACGCTGTTAGCGCTAAAAATAAAATAAATAAATGAAGTACGAACTTTTTGAGGAATGCTTGGCTACCAAGCGGGGTACATAGCGGAATGAATTTTGAGAATGGTTGTTGTACAAGGTATGCTGCTTTCAAAATTTTAGTCAGGAGATCTGCGATTCACTTTTGTCGCTAATCCGATATTAGTTGCTAACGCTAATTCTTAAATGTTTGTGTTTGAATTTTGAATAACTGTTTCAGGTATTATTTATTTTATAAATACATAATTACAATTTCTTACATCAATTGTGATATCAATTGGCTTACTTTTTTGCTCTTCGTAGATCCAATGTAAAATATATGTTACAAATAGATTTCAAATCATAAGGGCTCTCAGCAACGCTATTTCTACGCATTTTATTTCTTCTCAGATTTAAACTAGCAGTTTGACCTTTATTTTTTATCCCTGCTTCCACTTCTGAGTATCGGAGTCTATTTCTGTTGCCTCTCGATTCAGTTTAAAAGTTCAAGTGCTTCTATCGTACCTACTCTGAAACTCCTTGTAATGCAAGCTTGATAATTGTTATTGCTAGAAATCGAATATCCATGTAATTAGCGTCGTTGTTCGCAATAATTTGTGGACATGACTCCAGAATATATTATCTATTAAATTATTAATCATGAATTACTAGTATGAATTCACGGAGATGGTAATCTAATTAGCTACTTACACCTACTTTCATAACATTATTTTTACTACTATCACAAAGGCCGTAACAGGATAAGCAAAGAAAAATGTCCTTTTATGTTAATGGGCTGGCTTTAGTGTAGTTAGTTGTGCCAAGTTTTATTGAAATATATTTCGTGCTTGCGAAAAAAAATGGTGGTTAATTATTCGCCTTATCAACTAAGGAGTAATGTCAAATAGCGATCTCTAGTTATTACAGTTAATACTAATAGTCATACATGTATTGAGTTATGTATTATCTGTGAAATTGCCATTTTTTACTATAGACTTTAGTTGTCCCCTAATTTTATTATCTAAGTATAGTAACTTAGATTTTTTTTCAACAGTGCACGTGCATTTTTTTCAACAGTAACAGGATATTTAAACTAATAATTTTTTATTTTTGTCTAATATTATTTGTTTATATTTTCTTATATTAAGTTTTTTTTAATAGGCCTAGAAAACAACTCTTGCCATATACAGCCGGTTAAAATATTTCGAATACGTATCTTATGATAGAGTGTACTTAGTTCTATGAAATAGTGAAAAATAAAAAAACTTACATTAGGAACGTTAAAAATTATTGGCAAAATTTCGTTTAGTTTGGTTTTAATACCAAAAAATTATACACAAAATGCTTTGTATGGAGAATAGACTTTCCTCAAAATATTCCATACATATAATATATGTAAAATATACCTTACTGATTTATTTTATTCAATATACTTACAAATAATTATAAAAGAAAATAACAAACTAAAACTAATAATATAAAAATTAAAACTTAACCTACCTTTAAAAATAAAATCCCATTATAAGAAAAACACGCCGTCCAGCAGGTCCGCCTGCGGCATGGACCCCATAACGCTGTCGGCGTTACCTCTGTACCGCGAGAGCGATGCATTGGGAGAGGTACGCGCCAGCTCTCTGGTCCCCGGTTGTGTCGACCAGCCGCGCAGACACGGCCCTCATGAAAACCTTCATGTCAGAAGACCAGGGGCCCAGGGTCTCTATCGCTAGCGCCGCAAACTCATAGTCCTTGAGAAGGGATGAGTATTTGCGCCGCTTAAGAAACCTTACTCGTCATCGTCAACATCATCATTATTTCAGCCATAGGACGTCGCTGAGCATAGCCCTCCCCTTTGGACCTCTACATTAATATATGTAGGTATATTCGTATTATACTTAATCGGGACTTAATCCTGCAAATGTAACGAAAGTTGTACGCGATACAGACTCTATTTACATACTAGGTATTCATGAGAGATGAATAGGTACAGTAAAACCACGTATTTAACTATAGTCCGAAAGCTATATAATATCTTATCTTACGAATATCTTAGAGGTGTAATTGTTATATTACCTAATGGTAGACCAAAAGTTTTCATTAACATTAAAAAAACTGAAATAAAGCCGAAAAAGATTGAGACTGATGATAAGTTCGTTGAAATTGTGAACCATAGTTGTAGTTGGAGTAATCGACCATATTAGGGTGGTTATACCGTATACATCTACATAATATCAACAACTCGCAACTTGGCCCCAAGAACACATTGAAGATAAATAAACAAATATCTTGGCACATCTTACACAAATCAACCTAGTCCCACGGTAAGCTCAATTAAGGCTTGTGATGTGGGTACCAGGTCACGATTTATATAATAGATAGATACATTTAGATACTAAAATTCATAGACAGCCGTGACTAAGTAACAAACATTTGTGATAAATAAATACACAAATAGTTCCCTGGCCGGGATTCGAACCCTAAACCTCCACCTTCGTAGGCAGGGTCACTATCAACTAGGCTACGGAAGCTGACATAGATATCGAAACGAAGTTCAGATTTATTTGAACCCTTTTCAGCTTTTAGCCATTTTTCGTAAAAATACAAGTTCTAAAAACAAACATCAATTTCTCTCGATATCTATATGATAGGATTGGCAACTAGCGCCTGAAGAAGCGCAAATACCTATTGTAATATTTGTTGCCGTGAATCATGGCCAAGTGGAATGCCGCCAACTACTGATACAAAGAGTTGGATAGCTAACTTTGAAATATTAACTTTTTACTTTGTTACGGGCGGACAGGTAAAGTAACTTTAGATACAAATGTAACTTTAGATAGATTTCATCTATGTAGGGGAGCGTATCATGGTGAATAAGCACTTTGATTATTAATTTCTGTTTTTAACCTTTACGAACTTTGGATGTGTCATAAACCATAATACACAAAATTAATATTTATGTAATAAGGTATAGTTCGCGAAATATGTAAATTGGTAACTTTTTACCTAATAATACATTATAGAAAAAATAAACATTCAATTTATATTTCTCGAACTATATATATAGGTACATTGTATTGTACTAGTTTCAAAAAACCGTGAACAAAAATGATGATTATTGAAAAAATTAATCCCGCAAACAAAAAATACTGCTAGAAACATTAGCGGGTCAGTAATCGTAGGTACCTATACAAATGTGTGACATAGGTATGGATTAACTTATTTATAGGTTACATTTGATTTAATCTGCAGTAAAAATTTTAATGCAAGCATAATTTTGTAATGCATTAGATACTTTACACGTCGACACTGGAAATTTCAAATGTCGTAAGGGACAAAGGTCCACTTTTCAGGAGAGCCAAAAAACAAAAACCAAAATTTAAAAAAATCGTAACTTGTTACATATTCATCCGAATTAGATGGTTCTTATATACATAACTACGAAAAAGCTTTATCTTCATTAGACAATTAGGTATATATTTGTAAACTCAATAGTTTCGGAGATAGTGTCCCTTACGCCAGAAATTTACTAGACACATGTCCCTTACGCCCCCAAATATTTCTAGTATTTTTATGGAAATCTGTTACGACAAAAACGAAAACACTACCTCTTTGTCGTAACTATCAAATAAAATGCTACATTACAACTATTTTCTGTTGTAAAGTCATTCTAGTTTCCAGATTAATTGAAGTAAGTAGCGTAAAAATGCAGGAAAATATAAAGTTGTGTACTTACAATTGTATTATTTTCATAGACGAAGATCAATTTCACGTGTAATTTATTATATTTTAGATAACCCGTTACAATTTATAGGAAATAAATCCAAACATGTTAGGTATGTATATATTTTAGTCAGCTTAGTGTTGTGAAAAGAAGAAAACATATATCTAAAAATTGCATTGAGAGCAACCTGAGCCCGAAACAAAAACATATATTACGAAAAAAAATCTGGATAAGTAATCTAACTGCCTCCGCGAAGATCTATGACCCTTTTTGATGATACTCGTGCTATTCAGACGTGCGGTCAAAGGAACTATCGAATTAGGGAACGAATCACTGACTGAAAACCTACATTTGTAGCCCAACAAAAGGTTAAGGAGCGCTGAGTTAGTGCAAGCTATTCAAATCGACTGGAAATTATGAAGTTTTTCCTACATTAACAAAACGAAATCAAGGCGTCCTCCTTCCGCACATGGCAAAATATTTCGGGCAAGCATTGCATTGGGGTTTATACTGAGAAAATGGACTAGGGTCAAGGTACGCTATATACCAAAAAGCAAGAAAAACGAGTATAGATAATACTCGTTCTAAGTCCTTCAAACCTATTAGTCTAACATCTTTATTTCTTTCACTACTTGGTGGCAAGATCGCTAAGTCTAAATCAACATGTTTACCAAAAACTACCTCACTTGACCTGGTCACAAGGTCCATAAAAGTAAGTAAGTTAGTAAGTAATTCTTTACTGCACCAGTAAGAAAATAACAGAAAGAAACAAAATAAAAATAAGCTAAGCACACGATACAGGTAACCAAAGCGGCGGTAAAGTCTAGAGAATAAGCAAACAGGTCGGTGTGTATTCCTTGATGTCGAAGGTGCTTTCGATAATAAACTCACAGACCATTCTTAATGAAATTAAATCAAAGGGATGAAACCACGACTATATGGGTCCGAAGAGTGCTCTCTAACAGAATAGCTACTCCAACCCTCAAGATACAAATGGACCAACTACCAGAATGATTGTCGAAAATGGCAGCACAGGTACAAGTGGGTGAGAGGCCTAAGGTCAGAGTTTGCGTCAGCATGATCTTAGGCCTCTCACTAGACCTTAGGCCAGAAAATGGCCTTCATTTTCTAGACAGAAGTCAATATTATGATGATTTCCGCGCATAAATATTACATTATGTGTGGAAATCAATTTGGCCAGAAACCTAAAAACCAATATTATCTATTATCTCCATCAACTCAAACAGTCAAGCTGCGATGCTCTCACTAGAATCCCTCAAGGACAACTCTAGTCCAGTGCTGCAAGAATAAATTAAACGCCCTTGGCTTTAATGAAGTTACACTTAGATGGGTATTAGGATATTCCAATATTGTTGGAAACGAAACGGCAGATGAGTTTGCCGGAAAGAACGGTAACACACGCATTGTCAACCCAGAGCATTTCTATGGAATCACCAAACTGGAGCCATATTCTCTGCTGAACAAACTAGATATGATAAGATAAGATAAGAGCAATCGCACAGCTGAAGTCCATCAAAGTAACTCTCACTCGTAAGCTCTTATCCAAGGGTTCAATAACAGAAAACAATAAAGAGCTACTTGAGCTCAAAAGTAACAAAGCCTGTGAAGAATCGAGAATCCTAACTATTAACATTATGTATAACAATCATGGGTAAGAAACAAGATGCAATATGCTTCTCTGAAAAATCAGAGCAAACTACTGTGCAACGTTGCAACATATTGATTTAAACTATCAATTAATCTACTATGGATCTCCTCCTCTTCTGTTTCTGCAGACCATAAATGCATAAAAGAAGTATTCACCTAGGCAGACCTTATGATGTACACAAAATTGCAGCCTTCAGAATCTGGAATGTTCTGGCCTCGACAAGAATCAGTAGTGACTTATAAAAAGGGCTGCGCAAATTATCATAACTGCTCGGCGCGGCGGATATTAGACCAAAACAACAATAATAAAGATGATAATATGGCAGATGTCCGGACCTTACTACTATAGCCCTATCTCTGACCCATGCAGTGATCATAGCTCATTATACTTTTCAATAGCCTGCTGAGACTGGTTGACGGTTCACGTGTACTACAGAGTACATTTCTCGAATTGGCAAAAAACAGCTAATTATAAATAAGCCCATGATTGCCAGGGAGATAATAATAAGATTGGGGCAGCTTGTGGCGAGCTGTTCGGCAATAGCGACATCGTCTCAGGCATGTTTTCGTCGGTCGGAGTAGAATCCAAGAAGAACTGTAGGACTCGGCTTGCCTTGATTGGCCGTTGGCCGTCCAGAGAGGAATCGTTAGAGCGATGTATATGCTCCAGCCAGGGGTGGAAGTGGAAATGTGCGTGAATCGCTGGTCGATGCAGTATCTATGTGGTAGTAAAAATACTGCTCTGCCCTCACCCCTCTTCCTGAGACGCCCCGGGTCAAGTCGCGCCGGCACTGTCGCAAGTGCTATAAAAAACTAAACAAAATGTTATAACGTACACAAAAAAACTTTTAAGATTTCTAATATCATCTTTTTTGAGGCGTAACTCTCATTCATGTACCGTATTTAATGTAGTAACGTATACTTTATAAAATTAAAAGGTGAGTTACGACATCAAACTTAAAATTTTTTTTGATTTATATGTACATACGACTCAGTTTATTAAGAGAATAGAGCCATACTATCTTCGAAATTGTGTTGTAACGCACAAAAGCCTAAAATATTTGTCCCTTACGCCATTGTGAATTCAAAGTTTCGTATTTATTTCATCAGATAGAATGTCGTAAAGGCACCTTCTTTTGCTGTAGTAACTAATCACATAGGGATTTATGAATAAAAAGGATATACTACGTTGAAAATGGACACGTTATCCCTTCAAATTAAAAATTTGACCCATACAACATTTTTTTTAAAGCAATATGAAGTTACGACAAAATGAATTCACTTTATAACTTCTTTATTTGAAGCGATATCAATAAGTTAATTATACAGATCGATAGAGATTTTTTTTCTGAGTTCTATGCAATTCAAAGTGTACTTACGACAAAATGTCCCTTACGACATTTGAAATTTCCAGTGTCGACGTAGTAATCTCATATAAATTAGTACGGTGCTTAATGGTAAAAAATTGTTACAAAACAGGTACGTACAGTCGACTAAAAAGATGTGTAATAGGTGGATCCTTTTAACCGTACAATGCAGTAAGGTGCACAACAAAGTGTATTTAAAAGCCATTCAATAGTATTTTTTTCAATGGCGGTTGCAATTCCAACTCCAACAACCAACTTTTTAGTCAAGTTCTAAACTATCTGGATCTTAGCAGTTTTCTGGTAAGTAGTACTAGTACCTATTAAATTTTATAAGCAATGCAATATTGAATGGAAACGTTGCTGACTAAAATAAAGTGGCGCTTTTCTTTTTCTTTTTTCATAATAACGTAGTGTCTATTTTTACGGGTCATTGTTTCAACACAATCTATCTTTTTCACTTCAGGGTGAACTTTTATCATGAGAGAGGCGATCCAAATAAAATTCAATTCATCGAACGAATGGAACGCGCTGTGAGGAACGCAGACCAAACACTGCTCGGCAGAGCTGTAGCCGTACCATGAGTCAGCCTAGTTGGTAGTGACCCTACCTACGAAGCTGGAGGTTCCGGGTTCGAATCCTGGCGAGGGCATTATTTGTGTATTTATTTATCACAAATATTTGTTCCTTGGTCATGGCTGTCTATGTATGTAAGTATCTATATGTATCTATCTATTATACATATTGTCGCCTAGTACCCACATCACAAGCCTTAATTGAGCTTACCGTGGTACTAGGTCGATTTGTGTAAGATGCCCCAAGATATTTATTTATTTTCCCCACACTAGCTCGGAAACACCTACTTCCCTCACTAATTTCAGTGAGGGAAGTTGCATTTTAATCACTTGTGAAGGAAGTAAATTGACAGATGAACCGTGAAACGTTCAAAACCATGGAACGTCCAACGCTGGTATGGCTATGATTCACTGATTATTTTTTGAGGGACACCATGAAAATTTTATCATACACCAGATTATTTCATTTATTCAAGATAATAAATTAGATTTTTAGTATTTCATAAAAACCTATCGCAAAATCTTATCATATTGAACAAAAACCAGATAGTATACTTTTACATTCAGAACGCAACCCGCTAACACTGACGTCTTGTACGTCAATGTTGCCAACTTATAAAAAAATACTCGAATGTACAGTTTTGTAAGGAAAGTTTCCTATATCTTACCAAAAAGTAGGCAATTTAAGTTTACCTCACACATTTTTTAAAATGATTTATATTTTAGCTGCCGGATACAGATTTTATACTTAAACATCATAGAAATTTTGACAATTTAGTTCATGTAGGCAGGTTTCAATGTAATTATAAAAAAAAATCTTGTCATATATACCTAGTCATTTAACAAATTAAGTTAAACTTAAAAGTCTAAAATATAAGAAAAAAGTTGCAATTTATACAAGTTACAACATTAATTGATCTCATAACTATTATATTGATCTAGTAGGTTGCTGTAGTTAAATACTAAAAATATATATATATTGTTATTATAGGCAGTACTAGAACTACTCTAAGTTATTTCATAAAGACTGATTTGTTGCATTGATTGTTTTTTTACACGTTTGTAGCTGCTTCCTCGCTTTAGTGTGGGGAAAAATGTTGTGTTGCATATGGGAGCAAAGTTTGTTTAATTATTGTGCCTTAAAAACCCTCGCAACGCTCGAGATTCCATTTTTAAACCACTCGCTTCGCTCGTGGTTCAACTATGGAATCTCTCGCTAGCTCGGGTCTCAATATTGGCACGATGATTAAACAACCACTTTCCTCCCTTGTACAACAAATAACTATTAATTTAACTCCCCTTGTCTAAGACATGACATGTTGATGTGTGCGTGGCCTCAACTCCCGTGCCGATACCTATGTCTAACCAATACTTGAACTCGTGGTACGGCTACTGAATGGAATGGCTCATTCCCGATGGATTGCTCGCCGGATAGAAATATTAGAAATCCAGCGTTGTTTTTATTTTCTGACGTATTATTTCGTACCTTAGTCATTGAATACAAGCCTATACGTATGATGGACGCGTTTGTTCAATGACAAAGAAAATATATTGCATTTTTACCGTTGAATATCAGCAGAGGCGTTTACCTATAGTTCGTTTTTTTGAATTAGTTGAAAGAAAAGCGGCCTTAATAAAATATTTCCTGTAAAATATATGAAAGCAAATAATACAACAATAATCATATGTCACATTTGATCGTTTAAACTTTATAGTTTTGGTAATTATTGTAAATTGTTTTTGAAAAAGACTCTGAATTTTTTTCACCATAAAAGACAGTCAAGATCGTTTACCTATTTTTTTACTAATGTTTTGTTTTTACAACGTAAAGTAGATGGTGTCCTTAAAATATCCTGGATGTTATGTTACATAGTTGAATAGTTTTTACGAAATAACGATATCAATGAACATGGATTCAAATGTAATCAGGTGCAAGCTTGCCCATCTCTGTTGATTTATCCAAATCGAAAAATGGTGTACAGTCTCGTTCGTGATTCTCTTAAAGGTTTTCAAATAATTTAGCCTTACTTGCTCAGTAATGTATAGGAGCCATTATGTTCAAAAATATTTGAGCATGCACTATAATGTCAAGACAATTTTAAGGGCTTGCTCAGATATTTGTGACCACCCTGGCCGATCCGATATGTCTGATGGCTACTGCACAATTTTGGATTAGGCCGCTTACACGAGGTAAGCGAATTATTAGGTCATACATTACCTATGAAATTGACGTTTTGTATGAAGAGTTTTTTGAAAAGTCTATTTTTCATACAATGAATTTTGTGTATAATTCATTGATGTCTAAATCAAAATAAACCAAATTATACCAGTAATATTAGACTAATAGTAATAATATAGGAGAGTATTCCATAAAACAAGGTAGGTACATTCATAGATTTATATCTATTCGAAACATATGAACCGCTAGCATATGACAAGAGTTGTTTTCAAAGTTTATTATTGAAAATTACTTAAGAAAAAAAAAACAAAAAACTGTCTAAGTAACAAATATCTACTTGAAATGCTAGGTCGTATCACCGTTCTGATTCAATAATGACGTAGGAGCAATGACAATTTTTATAGTGAGTTTTAGTTGTTAGAAGACGACATGGATAAATATTCGTTATGTATATTATACTCGTAATGTGAGAGCACCTATGCTGCAGAATGCACATTTATAGGAATATCGCAATACCTGCGTAATAATTTCATGTCAGTAAATCCCGGTTGAAAATTAATTATGTCAGATAAATTATCGATTGTCGGACAGACAACCGTTTGTATGTATATTCGGGAATACATTAGACTGATCTCTTGATTTCCGGCGGGCGCCTGGCTGACCGCCAAGTGGCTGTAGGGTTAGGGTATAGTGTGGCGGAGCGATAAGGGGAGCGATGAGCGTAGCGTCAAGCGTAGCGGTGAAATAAACGATTTGTTAAACTATAAGACAATATGATTGAGATCAGATGTCGTAAACTGGTGTTAGTTACCTTTCATCATCATCATCTCATCTTCAGCCTATGATAATCCACTGCTGGACGTAGGCCTCTCCTATTAACTATGCGTATAGACGCATTAGGAGGTAAATGCCCATAATCGCAACGCTGGGCAAGCGGATTGGCGATCGCAGTAATGTGTCCAACTATCCACTATGATGACGCTGCTGCCCATCATCAATCTTTAATCAAATATGTTCAGTGACACTTCAATCCCTTAATCGACTCTTACGACACCCGCAGGACGAGTTGGGGTGGTGACAAATGTATTCTTTCTGCCGTCACCACACGGCCAAGTTAGTTACCTTTGTATATGTTTAATTTTGTAGATACTACTTGGTCTGTAATTTGAAATAATATATGCGCGGAGTTGAGTTTAGGTGGGTACGGGGTTAGTAGATGTAGGTACATATTGTACATTGACATAGTACTACGCAAGTACGCAGAGTTGTTCGTGATGCTTAATGGCATCCCAAAGTTTCGCTGGAACTTCTGTTGTTATTGAACAATCGGTTTTAGCCCACTCTGGTTAATCCCGCTATCTTTAGCCCCAGTCCTTCCGTACGTCGGACACTAACAGACCGTCCCATTTACAATTGACTATGGCCTGATTAAAATATGATTTGCTGGTGCTGGTCTTCTTTTTAAACAAGACATATTTTGGCTTAATTCCGCTATGTGCACCGCTTAGGATGCACCGTCCCATTTATAATTCACTCTGCTTCGAATAAAATGTAATGGCACTGGAACGTATCCTGAAGCGATTTTATCCTTGTATACCGAACTCTCTCTCTGAACGAAATGCATTAATTGGTTACTGAAACTTGTCTTGTTCCTCATTAAGCGACTTTACGCTTGTATACACGCTATCTGTAGCTCCTAGTCCTCACCCGTACGTCGGACGCTAACAGACCGTCCCATTTACAATTCACTGCTCTGATTGAAATGTAACTTCGCTGGAACTTCTCTTGTTTCTCGACAAGCGGTTTGACCCACAACTCTAATAGAGTGAAACCAATCTTAAAATGTACGCGCTGTAATTTGTTTACTATTATATTTAGGTGTGTATTAGTCAAAGACTCCTTAATTTTTTTAAATAGGTGTGCAGACGTAACACGTATATGAGCAATTCTTAAGAAGTTGGTACATTTGGATCACGTCTTCAATATTGATAAAAATTGGTAGCCTGGTCTGCCAGCGTCATTGACTGTAGTCAAAATGTCACAGAAAGTTTGTATGGAAGTTTTCTTTTTCGTTACCAGATTTCTATACATTTTGTTAACAATGTTCCATACAAACGTTTTCAGAAATGTGGTGGATCTTAAACCAATTTTTGAAAACATCATTGAAACCAATTTTTATCAATACCGAAGACGTGATCCAAATGTACAAACTTTTTGAAAAATGCTCGATTACGCTTTCTTTGAAGGTATAATTAAGTCTATTCATATAGGGCAGATAATGGCGAGACTTATATCTACGAATAATCTACTGTTTAACTCAGACGACATGTTCAGTTCCAGTTCAGTTAAATTTAATACATTTTACACAGGGTGACATTTAGGTCGTGGAGCAGGAGTGAACAAGTAGGGATGCTCAATCTGAGGAACAAATGAAAAATAATCTAACAAAAATAACGATTATCATAATAAAAATATTTTTTTCGTGATTTTTGTCTCCATAGTGAAAGTTTCACAGCGTGACCAGCCCTTGTAGTACCCTATCCACTTCAGCTCCCAAATGTCACTCTGAATATATAGATTGCTCAAATAAACCAAGTACCTTGATGTTTTGACAAAGCTGTGTACCCAATTAGCCTAAATTGTTAATGAATAATGATGCAAACGGTTAATAGGCATGTATCCGCAGGTGAACGGAGTCGTGCTACACGGGCGGTGTCATCTCAACGCGTCAGCTATCATCAAGGGACTCGTCGGACCAGTCTTCAAGATCATACTTCTAAGGTACAACAGCCACGAGCTGTTTCTCTGTCACACTTGTCACTTCGTACGTTAGTGTGACAGGGAGGCAATACTTTGAACATAAACTGAGGCCATCATCAAGGGGCTCGTCGGACTAGTCTTCAAGATCATACTTCTAAGGTACAACAGCCATTTTGAGTTGTTTCTCTGTCGCTTTAGTCACTTCATACGTTAGTGTGACAGGGAAGCATACTTCCAACATGAACTGAGGCCATCATCAAGAGGCTCGTTGGACTGGTCTTCAAGATCATACTTCTAAGGTACAACAGCCACGAGTTGTTTCTCTGTCACACTTGTCACTTCGTACGTTAGTGTGACAGGGAGGCAATACTTCAATCATAAACTGAGGCCATCATCAAGGAACTTGTCGGACCAGTCTTAAAGATCATACTTCTAAGGTACAACATCCACGACTTGTTTCTCTATCACACTTGTCACTTCGTACGTTATTGTGACAGGGAGGCAATACTTTGAACAAGAACTGAGGCCATAATCAAATCAAGGGGCTCGTCGGACCAGTCTTCAAGATCATACTTCTAAGGTACAACACTGCCGTCCACAAACTAAAAGGCCGTTAAAGGTTCTTACGACGTTTTGGAGTTAATATAACAGCGCGATACAGCGCAAAATTCTCTATCGACCTATCCAGGTTTCAAGGATATATCTTTATAAACAGCTGAGATACATCACAGCCGTTAGCAGCTAAATACACAGTTTTAAGACTTTTACTAACAAAAAGACCGTTAAGTGACAGAAAACTAACAAGAAGGCCGTCAAAACTCTATAACTGCCTATTTTTATTGAGCCCTTGATGTACTGTACAAGTCTTAAAAGCAGTCATTCTAATTTACACAATTAAACAGCGGCTATTGTAGTTTAACTGCCTTTTAGTCTAGAAACATAATAATCATCCAATGTAGTGTATCATAACTTAAAAGTCGTTAACGCATACATACGAAACTAAAAAGCAGTTAAAGTCCATATGCTGCCTTTTTATTTGTATTTCTGTAAAGGAATTGATTAAAATGCATAACTTAGAGACAGTCACGGCTTTATTAACTAGGTAAAGATAGTACTAAAAGTACACCAACCCATAGACAAAACGTGGTTACTGGACATTACATATTAAAAAGGCGGCTATTTGATCCTCGCTCAGGACAACACTATTAGTTGCGTAAACGATCTTAGCGAAGGTAGCCGTGCCGCGCGCAGTGCCTACGCAGTTTCCAGCTAATACCAACATGCCGCATAGGGCTTGTGCAATATTGGACCATTTTCTGTTCCGGAACTGATTTCCGATACCTATTATACTCCAATTCCGGAACGTTCCGGAATTAACGAAAATTTTGTAAAACTAGGTATTATTTAAATAAAACGAAAAATTGCATTATGATTTGTATACAAGGTGCCCATAAGGAAAGGGAAAATGTTTAACAGCATATTCCTAAGGTTAACACAAACAAGAAATGATATGTGAGTTTTGGGCAACCTGCAAAAAAAAACTTCTTTTTTGTATTTCTTTTGGATTTCGAATGCTGAACGTATAAAAGTATTATTTAAATAAAACTATCGCAAAATAGTACATTACGCTACAAGTGCGAAAAAATGAAGTTCGAAACGAGTGGAGATAAATTAAAGCACGACCGAAGGGCGTGCGATAAATCGACCCGAATTACGAATTTCGTTTTCACCTTTTCTGACTTGGTATCAAGTCAGAAAATTCGAAATAAAATTCACTTTCAACTGACAAGACAAAATTGACAGTTGTTTACGTGCAATTGCTTGTGCGTTGCTTGGCGATACGAGTAGTGGTACGCTAATGCCTTTTTGAAGTGCCAGAGAATAGGTAAAAATGTTCAGTTCGTTTAGTACGTCTTCCGATTAGTAATATCATCGGTCCCTTGCGTGTCGCTATAAACGGATTCTGCTGCATAGTAATTAGAATTAGAAACATTAGTCATTTTATATGGGTTACAATCTTGGCAACAATCAATTACGTACCTATAAACTTTAATTACAAATTGTCAAGTCTTACCAATATTGTCATGTCATCCTACTGAGATCATATAAAATTTATTAATAATCAACGAAGTCACTCAAATTTGAATCCGTAATTTCAAATTCTCGTATCAAAGATAGTCTCCAACAACTAGGGCGACTAGACAGACAGAGGCAGTTATAATAAAAACGAAAAATATATATTTATATAGTGTATTTATAATGAGCACATAACACTTATTTACAACACCCGAAGCACAGAAGTTACAATCATACTACGTCACGTCACACTTTACTTGTCGGTAATTCTGTACTGATTTACTGATCTACTGATTGATAATTTATAATTGCAAATGCTATTTCAATGCTAAAACAGATACAATATATGAAGTCGGTAGGTAAAAGTATTTTTGTCTCACTCGCATGAAAGTAAACCCCTTGTTGGAATGCTA